>VYZU01025638.1:7456-48200 GCA_013401355.1 Ceyx cyanopectus | reverse complement strand
GAAGATCATCTAGTCCAACCCCCCTGCCTGAGCAGGATCACCTAGACCAAGTCACCCAGGAACAGATCCAGGCGGGTCTTAAGTGTCTCCAGAGATGGAGACTCCACAACCCCCCTGGGCAGCCTGTTCCAGAGCTCTGTCACCCTTACTGAGAAAAAGTTCTTCCTTGTGTTGACCTTAAACCTCTTGTGCTCTTGTTCTCAGGCTGGTCCTGAGTGGTTGAACTCCCAAGAGGGGTAAGGATGCAGACAGGGCACTTGCAATACTTGCCAGCAGGCAATCAAGGTCAGGTAGTGTACCTGCCTATTATGAACTGGGATTAGATTGTTACTTACCTCACTTGTATGTTCAAGTGATGGTTGCCTTTTGAGAACCAATCACATAAACTACATTTAAAATGAAAATCCCACATCTTTATACTTGTGTATAGAATCATAGAATGGTAGGGGTTGGAACTCTGGAGATTGAGTCTAACACCCCTGTCAGTGCAGGAACACCCTGGACAGGCCACAGAAGGAACAGATCCAGGTGGGTCTTTAAAGTCTTCAGAGAAGGAGACTCCACAGCTTCTCTGGGCAGCCCATTCCAGGGCTCTGTCACTCTCATACGGAAGAAGTTTTTCCTTACGTTGAGGTGGAACTTCCTGTGTTTCACCTTGCTACCATTACCTCTTGTCCTATCATAGGGCACAACTGAAAAGAGACTGGCCCCTTCTCCTTGCAACCCACCTTTCAGAATTTGTAAACATTAGTAAGAACCCCTCTCAGTCTTCTCTTTTCCAGGCTCTCAGCCTTTCAGAACATTATTTCTATCTCGCTGCTTGTTCACCTTTCCTAAAGTAGTTTCTTCATATACTTTGAAGAGCAGTAGTAGATCAACATACTCAGCTGCACTAAATTTTCCATCATGCTACTGGAGCATACTATTGTAATCAACAAGATTAATCATCAAGTGGTCAAGGGTAGTTAATTCACATGTATACAAAACTATGTATTTAAAATCATTTGTGATGCCATTTATCTACTCTTCAAGTCAAATTAGAGAGCAAAAGGTTAAATTTAGGAACTGTTATGGAACAGTTTTCAATGTGCATATTTGGAAATTAGAGACTTCATTTTGACCCTGTTAACAAAGTGCCCAGGGAAAGGATTTTTGATGTTATCTCTGAAAGAGAAACATATGGTTAAGAAATAAGCTATACAGTATCATCAAGGAGAGCAAAAGACTATGTGCTCTTTTTGTCTCATAGGTGATAGTAAAATTACAGCTTTTCTGTTGAGGTTCATTTGTGATGTTTTTTCTGATAAGTTTCATGTTTGGACCTGGCAAAACACCATTCTTGACACACAATAGTGACAAAACTCTGGGCCAAGCAAGAGAATGTGCAGCATTTTATTTTTGCTATTGGGAATCATGTTTTTAAACCCTTGTTTTAGAGCCTTGAATTTTTTTTTTCATTTTTTTTTTTTTTCCTGAAAGCACTAGTTTCTATGATTAGCTTATTGCTGCAGGTACAAAAGAAAATTAGATGGGAAAATCTGCCAACTTGGGGTTTGAAGTTCTCCTGTCCAGGAGGTCTTGGACATACACACCTGATTATTTAATCCTAGCTTCATTATCTTCCATGAAAAGGCACTTCTTTATTAGATCCCATCCTTTCCACATCTGCCTTTGGAAGATTTCCATTCTAAGGGCTGCTTGATGTCTCCTTTTTGCAACATCTAGATGGAGTATCAATGTACTGCTTCCTAATTTCCAGAGAGAAAGCACCTGCACTCTTTTTCCCTGTGTTTGGGTTAGAGTTCAGGTTCCCTGTGATAGGAAAGCACAAGAATGCAGGTTGGGAATGCTGGTCAGGCTGCAGGTGCCAGTAGAAATTTCAGATTTATCTAAATGATCTGCATTCTAAAAAAAAAAGGTGTAAGACACTTTTCACATTTTACTTTCTTAAAGTCGAGAAGGAGAAAATGGGAGAGATCCATTTGTAGAGCTATTTAAAATTCTTGATTTTGATACTTTTTCATAATGTAAACCTCTTCATACAATTATTTGAAACTTTTATTACCCCGAGACAGTTACCAAGCAACTTTCATATTAATATCAATATTATCAATATTAATTTTGTCTTTGCAAAAAATGTTTTTGTTCCATATAAATCTGTGCCAAATCCAGAAATAGCTCAGGAAGTTTTGCTTCTAGTTTGTTTGATTGATGGATAGATTTTGATCAAGAAAAATCCACAGCAGACTTTGTTCCTTTAGGCATTTTGGCAGAGCTTCCAAATACTACATTTTCTTACATCTTCTATTGTCAATAAATGGAAAAGCAATGCTGTTGGAAAGCAGAATTCATTGGATAGGCCCATGTGTAACAAGAAACTTCAATTTCCTAATGTAGAACTTGGCCAATTTTTTCTTTTATACCCATACACTTTTATATTTTTAAAAAATATTAAAAATATAAGTCCTAAAAAAAACCACACAAACTTCAGGAAAGGAAAGGGAAATGTAATTTTTTGCAATTAAGTAACACTTTAATAATTGGTTTCTGTTAATTTTTTTTTTTCTGTGAAATTAAGTTGAAAACTGAGAAGCAGCAGTACATTAAATACATGTTATAATCACATTTATCACAGTATATAAGAATTGCCTTCTGATAAAGATGGGTCGTCTTTTTTTTTTTTTCCTGAAGCAAAGTGTATTATTCTTTTAATTTTGTGTTTCTTTGTTGTAGAATAACACCACGAAAATACGATGTCATTCAAGCATCTGAGCTTGGGAAAAAGCTTGGAACAATCACTGCTGATGTTGGAGATTTAACACTAAATCGAAGGGAAACAAGGACATCATTTACATTCAGGAAAGTGAGGAGAAGCCCTTGCAATTGCAGTAAGTGTATTGGGGGAAGGTTGGGTTCTCCATGCACATCTCTGACCTGCAAGGTTTTTGTTCTGCTGTTGAGGTTGTCAGAAGCTGTGTTCTCTTCATGGATAAAGTGGCCAAAGTCCACATACCTATGGTGTCATTTTCAGAAGACTTTAAGCATCCTGGGGANCACATGTATACAAAACTATGTATTTAAAATCATTTGTGATGCCATTTATCTACTCTTCAAGTCAAATTAGAGAGCAAAAGGTTAAATTTAGGAACTGTTATGGAACAGTTTTCAATGTGCATATTTGGAAATTAGAGACTTCATTTTGACCCTGTTAACAAAGTGCCCAGGGAAAGGATTTTTGATGTTATCTCTGAAAGAGAAACATATGGTTAAGAAATAAGCTATACAGTATCATCAAGGAGAGCAAAAGACTATGTGCTCTTTTTGTCTCATAGGTGATAGTAAAATTACAGCTTTTCTGTTGAGGTTCATTTGTGATGTTTTTTCTGATAAGTTTCATGTTTGGACCTGGCAAAACACCATTCTTGACACACAATAGTGACAAAACTCTGGGCCAAGCAAGAGAATGTGCAGCATTTTATTTTTGCTATTGGGAATCATGTTTTTAAACCCTTGTTTTAGAGCCTTGAATTTTTTTTTCATTTTTTTTTTTTTTCCTGAAAGCACTAGTTTCTATGATTAGCTTATTGCTGCAGGTACAAAAGAAAATTAGATGGGAAAATCTGCCAACTTGGGGTTTGAAGTTCTCCTGTCCAGGAGGTCTTGGACATACACACCTGATTATTTAATCCTAGCTTCATTATCTTCCATGAAAAGGCACTTCTTTATTAGATCCCATCCTTTCCACATCTGCCTTTGGAAGATTTCCATTCTAAGGGCTGCTTGATGTCTCCTTTTTGCAACATCTAGATGGAGTATCAATGTACTGCTTCCTAATTTCCAGAGAGAAAGCACCTGCACTCTTTTTCCCTGTGTTTGGGTTAGAGTTCAGGTTCCCTGTGATAGGAAAGCACAAGAATGCAGGTTGGGAATGCTGGTCAGGCTGCAGGTGCCAGTAGAAATTTCAGATTTATCTAAATGATCTGCATTCTAAAAAAAAAAGGTGTAAGACACTTTTCACATTTTACTTTCTTAAAGTCGAGAAGGAGAAAATGGGAGAGATCCATTTGTAGAGCTATTTAAAATTCTTGATTTTGATACTTTTTCATAATGTAAACCTCTTCATACAATTATTTGAAACTTTTATTACCCCGAGACAGTTACCAAGCAACTTTCATATTAATATCAATATTATCAATATTAATTTTGTCTTTGCAAAAAATGTTTTTGTTCCATATAAATCTGTGCCAAATCCAGAAATAGCTCAGGAAGTTTTGCTTCTAGTTTGTTTGATTGATGGATAGATTTTGATCAAGAAAAATCCACAGCAGACTTTGTTCCTTTAGGCATTTTGGCAGAGCTTCCAAATACTACATTTTCTTACATCTTCTATTGTCAATAAATGGAAAAGCAATGCTGTTGGAAAGCAGAATTCATTGGATAGGCCCATGTGTAACAAGAAACTTCAATTTCCTAATGTAGAACTTGGCCAATTTTTTCTTTTATACCCATACACTTTTATATTTTTAAAAAATATTAAAAATATAAGTCCTAAAAAAAACCACACAAACTTCAGGAAAGGAAAGGGAAATGTAATTTTTTGCAATTAAGTAACACTTTAATAATTGGTTTCTGTTAATTTTTTTTTTTCTGTGAAATTAAGTTGAAAACTGAGAAGCAGCAGTACATTAAATACATGTTATAATCACATTTATCACAGTATATAAGAATTGCCTTCTGATAAAGATGGGTCGTCTTTTTTTTTTTTTCCTGAAGCAAAGTGTATTATTCTTTTAATTTTGTGTTTCTTTGTTGTAGAATAACACCACGAAAATACGATGTCATTCAAGCATCTGAGCTTGGGAAAAAGCTTGGAACAATCACTGCTGATGTTGGAGATTTAACACTAAATCGAAGGGAAACAAGGACATCATTTACATTCAGGAAAGTGAGGAGAAGCCCTTGCAATTGCAGTAAGTGTATTGGGGTTGATCTTCAAGTGAAAATTGCTATTTATCACTAATATGTAAGCATTATTTTGAGCTGACTGGTTCACCCTTTTGGGTAGCTTTGGTAGTCCCGATAGCCATTCCTGAATGGCTCAGGGTTAGGCATACTATATGTCTTGAATTGGTAACATCCCTGTGGTTGCTGGAGTTTCTCTGTATGGGAAGGCATATGGCTTGCTTCTGAGCCTGGTGAGTAATCTGAAATCTTGCATTTCCATGGGTCCTCAGGTCCCAGAATGATGTCACAGAAGTAGCTGCTATTCTTCAGGTTCTTGTCAGTTTTGGTGGTTTTTCATTTGAAGGGGACTGTAATTTGGTGAAAATAAGTACATTGGAGAAAGAAGCAATCAAATCTGCAGTGATAGAACCATATAAGTGCTTTAGAGCAGTACAGATAATAACAGATAGGATGGCTCAGTGATTACAGGGAATTGAAGTCCTTTTATGCCCTCAAGAGATTTTCAGAGGCTGAATTGCAGTGATGTTGTGGTCTTTGGCATAAAGGGCACTATCTCAGTTTTGAAAATACAAACCTTGTTAGCAGGATGAACGATCACTGCAGACAGCCTTGGGCAGGCTGCTTGTTTTTGGGTGGTCAAACTCTTCCTCAGCTTGACCCATGTTTCAGTTTTTAAAAGATAAAGGAGAAATGAAGCATTTTTTTTAACATTTTAATATTTCACTTTTAATTTTATTTTGTTAAATAAGTTTAAGCAAGAAGGAATTACTTACACTTTTTTTTTTTAATGCGTTGCTATGCCTAGTTTACCCATCTGTCTGTGACAGCCAGAAAGGACAGCAAAGAGAGGTACGACCTTCATTTCCCCACAGTGAGATGGAGGCCTCAAAACTGGAGCAAGAATACGTACACAAGGTGTATGAAGAGATTGCCACACACTTCAGCAGTACCAGGCACAGCCCTTGGCCCCGAGTTGTAGAGTTTCTCAGGTCCCTGCCAAAAGGGTCACTAGTGGCTGACGTTGGCTGTGGCAATGGGAAGTACTTGGGCATCAGTGAGGATTTGTTCATGGTAAGTAGCAGCTACTGGCATTTGTTTTCTACGGGCACAAGTGTTTATTCCATTGTGCATCTCTCACTTGTTGGAGTTTCAGCTGTGGGAATAGTGCCAAGAACAGGAAGCTGTTTCCTGATCTGAGATCAATTACCCATTGTGTTGGGTTTTCACATCTATTCACTATGTGCATTACCTTTTCCTTTTTTCAAAGTCACTTTTTCTTTGCAAGTTAAAATATGTTAAAAATAGTAATGGGTGCAGTGGTTTGAAAAAATGTAGTGGATGCCTTAGCTTTTGTAGTTGTTTTTGAATAAGCTTTTAAAAGGGAAAATGGTTGGGCAGTTTGAATGTTTCCAACAGAGTTTTCACTTGGTTAGTGGGTGGAGAATACAATGTACATGTCCCCAAAATCTCCTGGGCAGCGTGACTTTTAATATATCCTCTTCAGTTATGAATGATGTCATGTTTGGCTGTGCATAGACTCAGTAAATACGCCAACATAAAATTAATGGAGGTGTCTCAACTTCAGCACAGATTTCTGGCCTTTCTCTAATTTCCTTTTCTTCACTTTTAGACAGTTCTGACATCATTCTTGATGATGTTCTCATCACCTTCCCTGTCTCACAGTCTATACTTATCCCAGTTTTACTTATCTCCCTTGCTATCAGGGAGGCATGAAACACATAAAAATATGAACAAAAATATAGTTTTTATTGCAAATATTTTCAGGAGTTTTTTGTAAGGGTCAAGCTTCCTATTGTTTTTACTTAATGTGCACCTCTCAAAGATTTAATTTATGATATCTGCCATTCCCTGTTCCAGAATTGTCCAATTCCTTCATGTGCTTGTACTGTGAAACACTTTGAAATCTGTCAGGCTTGAAAACTTGTATGTAAGGCAAAACATTAATTATTAATAATAAAAGTCAGACTTATTCTTCTGTTTCAGGAGTTTGACCTGCTATTTATATTCAGCTATAAAACAAGTTGTTATTTACAGCCTTGTCTGTATTAGTAATGGAATTATTTTCATTACTGTTCTTATAAACTAGAGCAAAATCAACTGAATTGTGAGTAGGAATGTTTATACCTGACTGCTGTAGCCTGAAAATAATTATTAATGTTCAGTACATTTCAGTCTTTCACTGCTGACTCCTATAAGAAAAATGGAGTTGTGGGTGAGGGGTTACAGAATATGCTTCATATATCAGGGGCATTGTTGGGATAAGGGGAATGCTCTCTTGATGCAGGGCATCAGTTTTCTTCCTCATTTATTCCTCTTGACTTGGTGGTTTAAAATCCAGGCAGAATCTGAATCAGTTTCTGTAGCCTTTCCTTCACAGCAATTGCTGTGGCGCTCGGTAAGTTTTAATGTATGGTGTGCTGGAGCTTTTAGCTTAGGTTGTAGTGTGGTTTGGGTTGGAAGTGACCTAGTGATCATCTAGTTCCAACCTTGCAGACATGAGTAGGGACAACTCCCACTAGACAAGGTTGCTCAAAGCCCCATCGAACCTCGCCTTTACATCTGGCACCGACCTGGGCAACTGGTTCCAGTGTATCACGACCTTCAAAGTGAAGAACTTCCTAATATCTAACCTACATCTACCCTCTTCCAGTCTGAAGACAGTACCTCTTGATCTATCAGTACATGCCCTTGTAAAATATCCCTCTCCAGCTTTCTTTTAGGTACTGGGTGGCTGATAAAGGTCTCCCCAAAGCCTTCTTTTCTCTAAGGCTGAACAGCCTCAACTCTCTAAACATATATTCACAGAGGAGGTGTTCCAGCCCCCTGATAATTTCTGTGGCCCTACTCTGAACCTGCTCCAACAAGTCCATGTCTGTATTATGCTGGGGACTCCAGAGCTGGATGTGTTACTCCAGATGGTATTTCACAGGAGCAGAGTAGAGGGGCAGTATCACCAGCTAGCCAACCTGGGACACAGGTGGCAAAGGTCCTCTTGGGAAAGAAGCAATGAGATACTGCTGTAAAATTAGGAGTTACTCAGGGGTCAGTGTAGCACCCTGTTAGTACNTTCCAGTCTGAAGACAGTACCTCTTGATCTATCAGTACATGCCCTTGTAAAATATCCCTCTCCAGCTTTCTTTTAGGTACTGGGTGGCTGATAAAGGTCTCCCCAAAGCCTTCTTTTCTCTAAGGCTGAACAGCCTCAACTCTCTAAACATATATTCACAGAGGAGGTGTTCCAGCCCCCTGATAATTTCTGTGGCCCTACTCTGAACCTGCTCCAACAAGTCCATGTCTGTATTATGCTGGGGACTCCAGAGCTGGATGTGTTACTCCAGATGGTATTTCACAGGAGCAGAGTAGAGGGGCAGTATCACCAGCTAGCCAACCTGGGACACAGGTGGCAAAGGTCCTCTTGGGAAAGAAGCAATGAGATACTGCTGTAAAATTAGGAGTTACTCAGGGGTCAGTGTAGCACCCTGTTAGTACAGCTGTGTGGCTTGAAGTGTTTTGACTTTGAAATACTAAAAACCTGATGCAAGCATTTTCTGAAGGCAAGTGATGTGCTCTAAAGGTTACTATACATTTTTAGATAGGATACTTCTACATAGCAGCAGTAATGGTAGATCAAAACTAAGGTAACGCTCTTGGTGGTTTTAGTCTTCAGGCACTGTTTGAAAATGTTTCCACTATCGCCTGTGCTGGTGTATTTGCTTCAGTTTCTTTGGATGTTTACATACAGCATTATCTACTTGTGTATCCAGCTACGGTTGATGAAAATGACAGTGCTGTAATGGCTGCATTATTCTGACCCCATGAAAAAAGGAGCAATTTAATGACAAAGAAGTTCAAATTAAGAATGTTTGAGCAAGGGATGGAATCAAATTCTGATATAGTTAAGACAAAGACTGGAGAAAGATGCAATTGAATGAAGTTTTGGATTATTCTTTCTGACTCGCCAAATTTCTTTATTGTTTGAGTGAATGCAAAAGAGAGAAATCATTTTAGGGTTGTAGTTACACAGTCACCTCTCTGCCCAACCTCATTTGGGGGAATTACTTTACCAGTTTATGCTTAAGTGCTTTTAAGCATAATATTCTGTAAGCAGGGCTTTTTATTATTACAGAATGCTACATTTCAGCCTTGCTCATCCTGCCTCACAAGGGTTTAATTCCAAGCCAGTTGACATCATTGCAGCATATCTCAAAAATTTTAATGAGCTCTGTCTCAGTGTCCAGTGTTCAGATAGCTGTATTGATGTGTAAATTCGCACAGGAGCTTTCAGCATCCTCACAAGACTACAGTGTGAAGACTTCTAATTTTGTGGTTTACATTTTTAATTGACTTGATAAACAGGTAGGAAATCCAGTTACAAACAATATAAAATATCAATGGGCAGATAAATTTTCTGTATATATGAAGAAATTACTCTCCTTTCAAGAATGCTGACACTAGGAAGAAAAATTATGGCAATGCAGGAAGGCAGATGGTTTGCTTTAATGCAGACCTTACTTTTTCTGTAGAGCACATCATCCAAAGGTAATCGGTAATGTAGCTTGTATTTCACATGACTGTGTAAGAAACTCTTTAGCAGCAAGTTATGCATCTCTGTTATCTGCATTACTGACCCAAACAGAGGTCCACAGGAACTGTATAAAAGTCTGCTCTTTCCAGGGTGTGAGGAAGAGGGAGGGTGAATATTTGCTGCAGTGTGGTTGCAAAATGGTGGGTGGTTTTAGTTACACTGGGAACATGTTACTTGAGAATATATTTCTGTCAAAAGGAGTTAGTAGTGGTGGGTAAGAGAAGGAAAGACAAAACTAATTGGTAAAAGTGTACCTGGGCTGAGTTCACTGTATCTTAGTGATTGATGGGCAGGGCAGAGGAGCTTTTCCTGCCCTTTTCTCTTAACAAATAGGAGTCATTAACGTAAGGGAAGACATGGGAAGATTTGACACCAAACTGGGAGGAGTGGCTGACACAGCAGCAGGCTGTGCTGCCATCCAGTGTGACCTGGACAGGCTGGAGAGCTGGGCAGGGAGAAATTGAATGAGATTTAACAAGAGCAAGTGTAAGGTGCTGCATCTGGGGCACAACAACTCCATGTATCAGTACAGGCTGGGGGCTGATGTATTAGAGAGCAGCTCTGGAGAAAGAGACCTGGGGGTCCTGGTGGACAGGGGGATGGCCATGAGCCAACAATGTGCCCTTGTGGCCAAGAAGGCCAATGGCATCCTGGGATGCATTAGGAGAAGTGTGGCCAGTAGGTCAAGGGAGGTTCTCCTCCCCCTCTACTCTGCACTGGTGAGACCCCACCTCGAGTACTGTGTCCAGTTTTGGACACCCCAGTTCAGGAAAGACAGAGATTTACTGGAGAGAGCATTTCTCTAACCACTACACCATATCCTCACCAAGCAAGATATTTATTTAGTGTCTGTTGCCCTCTAATGATTTATTCTAAACCTCTACATTAAGCAGATTTTGTAACACTTAGTTTAGCTACTCCTGGCTGAAATGATGAAAGTGAAGGTACCTGGGAACAGAAAAGGAGTGGGACATCTGCCTGCGTCATCCAGTTCCCTGGAAGCAGTACAAAGCTGCTGCAAACTCAAACAGATGACAGGTATTCTGTTTGTTTCTCCCTTCCCCTATCCTCTTTCATCTTAGTCTTTTTTGATAAAGATTTATGTCACCCAGCATGCTCTAGGCCAGAATGATGACATGCTTTTGCCCCTTTTGTTTGTGTTTGCTGTGGTTCTGGTTGTGGAGCTGCAGGCCTCCACACTAATAAGGATTTCCTGGGTTAAAACAAGGGTCAGGTGAAGTTAGTGTTTGTCCAGATACAATGAAAATCAGTGCCTGAAATCCCTGTTAAAAATGTAAGTGAATTCTGAGCCCCAGTGCATAGGTGTCAGTTGCCACTCTGGAGCTCTTGTGAGCCATTTGTCCATGTCACAAAAAGCAGGGAAGAGAGGGGTGGAGGTACCTGCTGAAAAGGCAGGGATGTGGGAAGGGCTGCCTGGAGGAAAATCCAAGAAACCCGAGAAGCTGACTTTCATTGGGGAAATAATATAATGAGTAGAGCAACTTGCTAAGAGGTGGGCTCGGGAACAGGAGGATTCAGCTAAACTGTCAGACATGCTATTTGAGATATGTATGGAAAATTGGGAGGGTTAGAGAAACATGAGTTGAGGGTCTCTGCCCCTTGTAAATATTTTTATGTACTCAAAAAATGGAAGAGAGGCTCATTTTCTAGCTGTAAATTGGCATTGCAACATGAAGGTTAACTATTTTTTGCTAGTTAATTTTCTAAGCATCTGAAACCAATGTTTTGGTTTGTTGTTTTTTTTTTAATGAATGCATGTTTCTTGTGCGCTAGAAAATGAAAGAATGTGGTGATTGTAATTATTTTAAAATATCATGCAGAGATAATTCTAGTAAGAATGAGAAATTTGCTTAGCTTGAGCACCAGGCATAACTGTGATGACTCCTTGTTCAGCATTTGTGCATAGCACCTATTACAATATTTACATTTAAAAACATATATAGTTTTAGTCTAATATATCTGTTTGAGAGCAGCTGGGCATTCAGAGTGATCCATCTCCAGCTCTCCATTTTCATTGTGTAACAGTCTCTTTGCTTTGGATGTAGATTCACTTAAGTATGATAATACAAGTAAACCTGGCTTCATAATTATTTGCTATAATTTAGATGCAAATGAGGACTTAGCATTCTGGCAGTCATACCTTTGTTCTCATTCTCAGTTCACTGGATTTCATCAACATGCATTGTAGTCCTTTTCAAGGTCATTTTTGGAGGGGGGGTGGGGTGTTGGGGGGGATTGAGTTCCATTATCCAGCCTCTTTTTCCTATGGACATAGAGTGTCAAAGCAATTCTCTCCGGGAAAGTTTATTGTCAGTGGAAGCTGCAAATACTTTCCCTCCTTCTTCCAGCAATGAATTTGTTCCTTTGAGTTTTATTAAATACTGCATGCTAATGTCTTAATTGCAAAAGTAGTTGAAGTCACTGGTAATGAGGTGTGGAATCTTTAATGTGCAGGTCAGGCTGTCAGCTAAATCCATTCCATGATGAGAGTAATTTAAAAACGCTTCAGTTGGCTTCCAGTGTGAAATGATTGGGATTTATGTTTACTCCCAAGTAAACAAGTCGTCTTTTTTTTTTTAATTCATAAATAACACTATTCACTTAGTGCTTCAGTAAATGTGGAGATGAGGCCAAGGAATAAATAAGAAAGTAATGCAAGGATTGATCTTTTCAGCACTGTTTAGAGTTAATTGACAGGAAAATATATACATATTCCTATTGCTGTTTTTGTGGAGGATTATCTTGAGTTGTCAGGTTGGCATTTTCCCAACCGTTTCATTTACTGTGGTCCCAGAAGTCAGGGACCTGGATAGAAAGCACTTTACCTGGAAGCTTTCAGGATGTGTCACTGGAACAGAATCCTGATTTTCTTCAAAACTGTGATGGTAGACTGAAAGCAAAAATTATTTGAACCAATAAACTGAAAAGTTATGATGGAAAGTAATTATCTTTTCATTAATAATTGCAAAATTTATTTTTAATTTTATCAGCACTGTTGTCTCTGCTGGGTGATTAACTGGAGTAAGTTGTTTGCTATTCTTCCATTAAGGATGGTTTAATATTCTTTCTATGTCTAGTGCAATAAATAATGTAACCAGTAAATACTTAGCAGAGAACAGATTCAGAACCCTATCTACTTGTTGCTGATCACTGCAAACTAAAAGTTAATATCCTTATGCAAGCTGAGTTTCATATATGACTTGGTAGTAGGGCTTTGGTTTGAGTATCCAGTGTGCGTGCAGGCATGAAAATGAGGGTGGTGCATGCCTCACTCAAGTTGTTCTTTCAGAAGGGTCTTGATAATTTATTGTTTATATGCAAGCACATAAAAAACCTCTTCTAGATACTCCTTCTTACCATCTTTGTCCTGGACACCTGGCAAGGTTCAAAGGGTCGGGTGGAAGGAAATATTTCATGCGATCTCCTGAAGTAGTTCCTAGGGATCACTTCATTTGGACTGTATAGAGCTGTGCAAAATGCTGTTGTGCTTCAGTTTTTGTGGATTGTGATGCTGAGGGCGAATGGGACTATACCTGAGCACTTCCTTATTATACTGAAATGATGAAAGCTGGATGATCAGTGAAGCTGTGCAACATCAGTGGTGCCACCAGAGTTACCAGATTGTGGTTTACACTTGTACATTCAGTTTTTGTAAGTTCAGTATTTGGCTGCTTCAAATGTCAGGCTATAAATGGCAGTTGAGAGGAAAAGAAGGTGCTGAGGTGTCATCTCGTTTTGTTGGTTTCAGAATACCTGAAGAGCCAGGTTGTAGGAAAAGTTGACACCTGTTCTGTCTTAAGCTACTTCAAAATCATGGTACTATAGTGAGCTCTCTAATATCCAATCTGTCATAATAGTTTTAAGTAAGCATCAGGGTTTTTTTCTTTTTGTCTGTACCTAGAAACCATATATTCTTCTTAAGGCTATTTTCTCACACTTGCTCTGGTTTTTATTTTAAACTAAAATGTGTTGCCTTAGCAGGAGACTGTGATGACTCTGTTACTGTAAGCATCAAGTGAAAATCATTTTCCACTCATAATTATCCTCTTATGGAAAGCACAATGAAGCACTTTCTGTTACAGGTTGGCTGTGATCGCAGCAAAAGCCTGGTGGATATTTGTGGAGAAAAAAATTACCAGGCTTTTGTCTGTGATGCCCTGTCGGTGCCAATGCGCAGCGGTTCTTGTGACGCCTGCATCTCTATTGCTGTCATCCACCATTTCTCCACGGCGGTAAGGTACCCCTCTCTGCTCCACTGTACTGCTGCACAGAGCTGGTCCTACTTAAAAACCTGCTAGTTTGGGCTCACGAGGGGAACAACAGAATGCGGAGAAATCAAAGGTGTACATTTGGTGTAAGCAGCAGTCAGTAAGCAGTAATTCAGAGCAGAGTTAAGCTCTTTTGCTGCTGCTGCTCTTTAACCTTCTCTTCACGTTCTCCCTCTGCTTGTCAGATGCCCTTGCTTTACCTGGCACTTTGATGTTTGTTTCATTTTCATCTGCTTACAATTAATGACACTGCAGAACGGGGCTCTGCTTTGGTAATCAAATGTTATTTCCCATCTCAGATCTTTAGCAGATCTTGTGTTTTTTTGTTTACCTCTGTGTCTTCGTTGTCCATTTATAAATAATAGGAACACTCACTACTCATGGTTGCCTGGGCTGTGGTAAGTTTCTCCTGGCAGGAACTCTCTGCTTGGAAAAGCTTCTAGACCACGAAGTCATAATCTTAGGTGGGCCCCACTGGTCCCTCCATACCAGAAATACAGCAAATGTTTCCAAACCCAGTTAAAAAAAAAATAAAATGTTTTGGAGAAGGCTGACACACCTCTTTGGGTCATCAGAGTACCTTTGTTAAACTGTAAAACTGATTCCTTTGACTGCAAACTTTGGGTGTGTATCATCAGGTATGGAAGATTTTAATCTGGGATTTTAGATTCTGAGCAGTTTTTTTGGAAGAGACATTTGTCATTTTCAGCTGGATAGATAGGCCTAAGAATTCTGCTCAGCACAGCACTATTTTCGAATGGAGAGTAATAGAGTAATTTAGGTTGGAAAAGACCTTTAAGGTCATCTAGTCAAATAATTGTCCTAGCACTGCCAAGTCCACTACTAAACCATGTCCCACCATGTACATACATGTCTTTTAAATAGCTCCAGGAATGGTGACTGAGCCCCTTCCTTGAGCAGCCTGTTCCAGTGCTTGACAGCAAGAATTGTCTTGGCTTGTGCATAGTAATGGTCTATATTATGAATGAAAATCCTGTGTTTTTGTTTAGCTTCACACTTTCACTTTTCCTTTACAGGAGAGGAGATTGGCTGCTATCTGTGAGCTAGCCCGGCTCCTGAGACCTGGTGGAACAGCACTCATTTATGTCTGGGCAATGGAACAAGAATATAAAAACCAGAAGTCTAAATACCTCAAAGAAAAAAACAGTAAAAAAGATGAAGAGGAGGAAATCAATAGTGATGTGGCCCAGAGACCACACAGTGGTCAAGTGCCTGAAAGCAGTAGCCAAGGCTCTGCATGTTCTGACCAACTTCTCCATGACTCAGAGGTCACAGGCTGTGATGCAAAGCCAGCAGTAGACTCCAGACTGCCAGTTCACACAAACCGAACCTCCTTTCCCTCTCAAGATTTGCTCGTTCCCTGGCACCTGAAAGGTGGCCCTAAAAAGAAAAGGGAAAGTGTTGCTATGCTGCCATTCCCAGCTGGCTTCAAGGAATTTCAAGAACTCAGCCCGGTTTTCCACCGCTATTACCATGTGTTCTGTGAAGGGGAACTGGAAGCAGTGTGCAGATCCCTGGATTGTGTGAGGATTCAGAGGAGTTACTATGATCAGGGAAACTGGTGTGTGGTTCTAGAAAAGCTTTAATCTGTGATGTTTCCTCCATTATCTGCGTGTTTTGTTTGGTTGGTTTTTTTTTACCGTATGAAAGATATTTTTAATGTAGGCTGCAGCTATTACCTCTCTTTAAATACCAGAATAAAGATTGTTTATTCAGTTAACAGTAACTAGCACCTTGTGCATGTTAGCAAAATAATGGCCAAATTCATATACTGCCTCTGCATAGTGTTTATTTTACACATCGAAGGGGATTAAGTAGGGAAATACTGGCTGTGGAAATAATTAAGGCCAATACTGAGGTTTTAAAAGACAAAAGCTCTTCCTTCTCTCACACCAGTTTATGATGGTGTAGCTGAAGTGGCTTCCATGCAGCCTACAGTTCATTGGAATGGAGCTCTGGGCAGGAAAGATAAGGCTGTTTGCTGTATAAAACTGTGAGTCAGTGGGGAGGGAATGAGTGGCATGTGAAACAGTTTAGCTGAAGAGTCAAAATGATGCCTGAAGTTTGGCTGTATTCATGCTGTCACTCCCTGGATTTCTCTATCTTTTCACTATGGTGTTGTTTGGAAGCTTCTCTAAGACATAAGTTTGCCCAGCTGGAATATCCTGACCAGATCTGCTAAATGCCTGCCTTCTTGTGGGCTCTCCGCCTGTAGCTCCAGAACTCACCGTGTGGAATGGCAACTCAGGTGCCCTTGGGAACAAACACACACTCCCAAATAAACATCACCAACAACACAAACACACACAACAAAACAAACATGCAAACAAAAAAACCAACAAACCAACCCCTTCTCCTAATAGAAACCCCAAAAACAACAACCCAAACCAAACAGTGGAACTGCTGCTGAGTTGGTGGACTCACAGCAGCTGTTGCCTGCAATGACTGGCACAATTTATTTAAATGCACAGCTCTTGTGTTGTCAAAGGGGTGTTTCCCCTGCAGTGCATTGCCAGAAATAAAATACAGGGGACTGGCTTTTGGGGAGTGAGTGGCTGCTCGTGCTTCTGGAAACCAGTGCTGCTAGACTATGCCCTCGTGGCTTTTCAGTGGTTCATTGCTGTAGTTTTAGCAAGATCTGTGGTACAGGCAGGTTGTTGCTACTCTTAACTGAGGGCATCTAAACAGAGGTCCCCAACCCAAATCATGTGAGAACTTGGTGGACAGCTGTGTGTTCTTGTTCTACTCCTACCTGCTTCAGACTTGCAGCTTAAAGGCTGCTGTGCTGGCAGCCTACTCTCCTAGGATCCACTGTTTCCTCCCCATTATATAATGGAGGAAAGCTGAGGGGAAAGATGGTGGTAAAAGAAGAGCTTGCTGCCACCACAATTCATCTGGCTTGTGCCTTGTTCACTCTCTGCATCCAAAAGCCCTTGGGGAAGATGATCTCATTTTTCAGCTGCACATGTTGTCCATGTAGCTGCAGCCCAGTACTAGCTTGTTTCTTTTCTTTGCACCACATGGAGGTGCATCCATGGCAGATAAGACTTCTCAGGCATATTCAGGAGGTGGTTTACACCCATTCCATAAATGCCACATAACTGTGAAGCACTGGACTTCCCATATGTGAGTGGTTTGGCTCTTTTGGTATTCTGGCAGCTGGTTATTTTATGTAGGAGGAGCCTTCCTTTCTCCTTGATAACAGGTTGTTGTGGCCCTGGTGTCACGGGAGACATGGTAATGGAAATTGAAGAACTAACACTGACTGCTGATTGTACAGTTCCTGTTGTATGAGCAATTCACTGGACAGTGCTCTGGGTGTGCATGGACACAGGAGAGGGCAGTTGTTACTCCAGGCCTTGATTTAAGCAAGAAGTCCAAGATGGGAAGCAGAAACCGAGTCCAGAGAGTGAAGTAAACTGTTTGCTGCTGAAGGCAGAAATGGAAATGTGATGTTTCCTGACAGCATGGCAGGACCAAGCTCCCTCTCTAATGTTAAAGCATTTACAGTGAAGCAAACTGTTCATTTCCCAACTCCAGACAACTGCCTCCTTCCTGCCCTTGCTCAGAGTGGGACTTCCTCACACTGTTGGAGTGAGAGGGGCTAAACATGGCTCTTGCAGTCGGTATGGAGGTTTCCATACACTAAAGTGTAACCTGTGGGCAATGATCTCAAGTGTTTGATATTTAGTAGGGCTGGTACCTGTTCTCTGGACATGCTTTTTGCTCCTTTGTCCCTTGTTTGTCTTTTTTTTTTTTTTTCTATTGCCTATTTTCCTTCTCTTCCTTTGCCCTCAAGGGGAACTTGCTTGCTCCTGCTTGCCACAGCTGCCATGCCACAGTCAGAGAGTGGCTCTGGGAAGGTGCAGAAAGGTACTGTGCTGATGGTGTTGCCATTTACTCATGATAACTGAATAATGTATTTTCAAGCTAAGAAAACTTAAGGAAGTAAATCTGTTGTGAGACTTGTGTTGTTATTTTACTTGTTATTACATACTGCTGAGAAACCTGCCTACCAGTTCTTAGGACTGCATTGTGCTTTGCAGGGATGCTCTGTCATGCTTTTTCCCCTCTGGGACACTTTCCAGAAAGTTGCATTACCCACCAAGGGCCAGTTTTCAGAAGGCCCCTACATGACACAGTTTTGCATCGAGGTCCCTGAGCTGGCTTCAGTACTGGGCTGCTGCATTCTGGTGCAGCGGTGCACTCAGGTCTCAGGTGGACTGTGGGACCAGAGCTGGCATAGGCAGCTTCCCAGTGCACTGCTTATCAGTGTGTCACTGGTGACAGGGCAGGGACAGCCTCTGCTGGGTGTCTGGGCAGTGTCTATCTCACTAAATTGGTCTGCCTGTTATTTCCTATTCCTGTGGGTTGCATTCACATAGAAAAAGGTGGGAGGACTGCTTCTCTTTCATGCTTTTCTCTGTGTGGCCATGTGTTTGTCTGCACCTGAATTGCTGCTGAGCACACAGCAGTTGCTGTTACATTTTCCTGTAGGTGTGTTTTCCTTAAGGATATACAACAGGGGTGGCAAGAAATGTGAGCACTGTTTGGAACAGTCTGAAGTGTTGCTGTATCTTGCCCCTGAGTGACAAATGGAATGAGGTCTGTAGCAGTGCTTGATTACTCAATACACTGCTGTGCTGACTGGGGAGAGCTTCAGAGGTGCTGCCTCCAGATTAACCATGGACTGGGCATGAGGTTAACTGCTGTTCTAACCTGGTACTTGAATGCACCAAGAGACATAAAATCCGTCAAATGTGGACATAATGTAACAAAGTGATCTATTTTTGTCAGGCCCCATGGCTCCCCTAGAGTTCTGCTGCTTCCCTCCACTTCCCCAGCAGAGGCAGCATTAGGCAGAGTCTAGTGTGGTATTCAGCATTTCTTGATCAGCTGAGGCTGATTAACATAATTCCTTGACTATTGTATAAATGAAGAAGTCAAATTTCCTCTTTCACCAGTTTTGTGATGAAGCATCTGGGATGTCTGAGAGAAGAGCTGGACTTTGCTATCAGACTTTGAATACCATCAGTATTCCTGCTGCAAGTTATTCCTTTCAGCCATCTGCTTTTAGCTAAGTCACAGCAGCATTTCCTCTCTGTTCCACCTTGGCCCAGAGCAGAAAGTGTCACTCTCCCTGTCCCAGGCAGCCTGGTGGTGATGGGTCTCAGCTGGTCCTGGTTCTGGGAGGAGCTTCTGGCTTGGGTAATAGCAGCTTGGGTAATGCTGATGAGTAAGTTGAACATGCAGTACATGACTCGTTACAACATGGGTTTTCCTGGCATTCCTAAGGGCTGTGAGCCACAGTCCAGTCCCAGAAGCATATAATCTCTTCAAAGACATTAGAAGAGTTGAAAGAACTCTGCCATCCTCTAGGCCTGGAAATGTTATGAAATATTTTCTTGATTAAAGTCAGGTACTCTCTTCAGATTCTTAGAGGAGTCAAGTGCTGAAGTAGAAAATGACAAGGGGGGACGGTAGGTAGATGTTAACATAATGTATTTCAGAGGTTTATCGAGGAGCTCATTACAACATAGAATTTCATGTCATCACAACTGCCCTCTGCAGAGCTTGATTCTTCTGAAAGTCTAATGAGCTGAAACTCTTTAAGGTCAACAGTTGGATGTAAATATCACAGGTTTCACAGTGCAGTAGTTTTCATAATTATGTTCCTTTTTTTGGCCTTATTTAAATTACAAATGTGCTTAAATGGTTGCTCATTTGCAGTCTAGAAGATAAAGGCAAAGTGGAACTCCATGTGGGTATGACCTGTGCTGTGAATGCCAATGCCTCTCCTGCGACAGTCCTTCCCCATGTCCCGGTCATCCTCAAAGGGCCTTGGTACACCCAGAAATAGGGAGGTGGGAGTCACTGCTCTGGCCCAAATATGACCCGTGGTTTAGTTATGGGCATGTACAAGTAAACATATGGTACTGTGACCAGAAGTGACTGTTTTAGGCATCACTGACCCTCTTGTTGCCAGCCTCCTGTTCCAGGGGCCACTAGGCCACCAGACTCTGCATCAGACAGACCTGTCTTCTGATGTGTTTCACTGTGCGAACAAGTGCTTCAGAGCATTTGTGGGCTTAAAACGCAAGTACACAGTGATGTAACTTGTCCTGGGGGCAGACAAAAAATGAAACCTGCAAAGCACAGAGGGCCTCTCGCAGACTGGCAATCTTGTGCAGAAATGCCAGTGACAAAACTCTTCCAGACCTCAGAGAACCTGGATTGCCCTGGAACTGCTCAACTTAATCTTAGTAGAAGGAGTTTAGGACAGTAGATAGTAAGGGTGTGTTGTCCTGGCTGTGTTGCTTTGCTGTCTGAGAGCCCTGAAAAGCTGCATGTGGGGACCACCACCTCTCTTGAGAGTGCTTGAAGGACTTGCCTCAGCAAAGTGAGCAGAAAATGAGCACTTGTATTGCTGCTAAAGGCTATATGAAGTCAGCATAGAAGAGAATGCAGCAGGAAAGGCAATGTTTTCCCTGATTTGGAACTTCTCCAACAATTTTAATATGATGAAAAGATTCTTGATAGATTTATGTCAGTCCTTGATCAAAGCAACAAAATCTACTTGAGAACCTCTTTCTGTTAAAGCTTCCAAATTAGCCATCTAAGAGAATATTTAGGTCTTTACTGAGCAGCAGAAGTCACAAGTTTGCTACATGCCCATTGTTTTTTATATGTTTAGAGTTGTTTGGGGTTTTTTTCTTTTTCAGAACTTTATTTTTAGTGAAGTTTGTCAAGTTCTTTATTTTTGTATGCACAACAATTTCCAACATGTTTGAAAACTGTGATGAAAACTTTTGTTAATGTGTTTCATTAAGTTCTTTGTGTGGAAAAAAAATGCCATTTCCACGTGCAAGAAATAATAGCAAAAAAACCAGTAAACTTTAAGTAAATTCCTTGTTAAAGTGAAAATAAAAAGCTAATACAGAAAAATCCCAAGTACTCTCTCTCATGGCAAGCCATGATTCAGGCACTAGACTGACTGGTTAGTCTGATTTTCCCCATTTTATGTGAATCTTGGATGGCTCTCAATGTGCAGCTAACATATTTCCCTTGTTACTGGGGTCCATATTTCTTCAAATTCCAAAAATGGGCTTTAACTTCTTTGCTTTGTCTTCTGTATGGCTAATAGTACATACTGTCTTGTCCCCTTACTTCTTTGCAGTGATAGAACTCTAGCAGTGTTCTATTGATAGGCTGCTGCCTGTCCCAGAGCCAGGTGAGTCTATGCTCCCCCTCCTCTGTATCCATGTTTCCTTCTGCCTTATTTTAGACATACTTGGAGGCATCTGCTTTTTGTGTTTGTGCTGTGTGAGTGCAGCTGGCTCCTCCTCTGCAGCTGTATTGCACATAGGGTTTGATTTCATAAGCATGTTCCTCACTGGCAGACTGAGATGTGTCTTAAGCTGCAGATCCTTTCTCTCATTTATTCTAAAAACTCTCTGAGATGGCTGCACAGAGAAAAATTAAATTATGTACATTATTTGTAGGAGGAAAGAAGCCTGAGACAGATGAGAGAGACCCAGCTCAAGGCTTATTCCATGGACTCATGCAGATTTGTACTGAGGGTTCAGATAGCAGTTGATTGTATTTGACCCCCTCCCAAGCTTTTGCTCTGCCTAACCTCTCCTTATTTTTCACAATTATATAATAATTTTTTTTCTTTTTAAAGAAGTGGCAGCTGAATTACAAACTGTCATACTAGAGATCACACATGGCTGTGTTAGCAAACAGCATTCCCTTTTAATCTGGAAAAGCTATTGCACAGTAGGAAATGATGAGGCAGGCTGAGGACATACAAAGCTGTGCAGTTCAGAAGAATCTGCCAGGTATTCAGCCTTTAATCCTGCAGACCATCAGCCCACTCTTAGTAGACAAAGCAATTGATTTGTACAAGGGATGCTGATATTAAGGTCAAGGTTCTTTTCTCCCTATTTCTATACTCAGTAGCTTGAGAGGTAAGAAACAAAGTGTCTAGAGCTGAGAATAATTCATCCTTGACTCAGGTTTGAAGGGGATTGTTCTGAAGTCAAGGAAGATAGATATGGAGCAGTGGAAGGGAAGAGGTGACACCTTCTCTGCTTCTCACCCCAATAGTCATCTGCTGTCACACCCCAAGCCTTTGGAACAGGTGGGTGTGGGAGACACGTACAATGCAAAGCAGTACAGCTTACTGAAATTTCATCCTGCCCCTCATCTTTGCACCTTCCTCATGTGAAAAAGATAACCCAGACCAAAAAACTGTAGAAAGAAGTAGCCACTTCTAGTATCACTAAATGCATCTTTCTCTGAAATTAATTCACAAGGATAAAACCAGCAATTTCTGGTTTTACCTGGATCTTT
Organism: Ceyx cyanopectus; assembly: GCA_013401355.1. Classification (NCBI taxonomy): domain Eukaryota; kingdom Metazoa; phylum Chordata; class Aves; order Coraciiformes; family Alcedinidae; genus Ceyx; species Ceyx cyanopectus. The sequence continues at coordinate 25,964 of VYZU01025638.1, read as the reverse complement.
CTGATTTCCTGGGGGTGTAAATACCTGTGACAGTCCTTGGTACAGGGAATTAGTACTCAGTACGTTGTCTAAGTACTTAGAGTCAGCTTGAAAGTTGCCAGACTAGACCTGTGTGCCAAGTTCCTCCTAGACTAAGGATATTGATTTGTGGTGGGGCTGTAAGCAAGCTCTCCACTAGCCCTAAAATCACCAAGCCACAAAGCAGCTCTGTGTTAGCACAGCCAGCACAGACATGAGGTGAACTAGCATGCTGTGGAAGTGCAGGAGCTCCCTCAGCCAGGCTGCTGCCACATTAATCCTTGTGCAAAACAGGCAGGAAGGTTTGAGCCCCCACTTGGCACTGCTTTCTGCCTGACTGCCATCCACAGTGGGTTGCCAGACCCCTTCTGTCTGATTTAACTCTAGGAGAGGGAAAAATAGCTTAAAATCTCCCAGGGAAAGAGATGTCCTGTATGGAATTATGTTAGATGTCTGTGTCTCCCAAGCGCAGGGTCAAGACACCATCTGAATTTACCCCTCCGATATCTCTTAAGGAAATGTTGTCATTTGCCATGGGCCCCTGGCATTGTGCTGCATCTCTAGGGACGGCTGTTTGAGGACCTATCTTGTCCTGGTGGACAAGAAGTTAACCATGGTCCAGCAATGTGCCCTTGTGGCCAAGAAGGCCAATGGTATCTTGGGGTACATTTAAGAAGAGTGTGTCCAGCAGGTCAAGAGAGGTTCTTCTCCTGCTCTATTGTGCCCTGGCAAGGCTGCATCTGGACTACTGTGTCTATTTCTGCCCTCACCAGTTCAAGAGACACAAGGAACTACTGGAGAGAGATCAGCAGAGGCTATCAGGACGATTAGTTCACTGGAACATTGCTCTCACTTCAAGGAGTAACTGTGAGCCCTGGGGCTGTTTAGCCAGGAGAAGACTGAGAGGGGTTCTTATTAATGCTTATAAATATGTAAAGGGTGAGTGTCCTAGTTTGGACAGGTATTATCTTAAATTTTATAAAGTGTGAGACCCAGGGCTTATAAGGAGACAAGAATTTAAATAAATAAATAAATAAATAGGGAAAGAGAGAGAGAGATATTTGTTATAGAATGCAAAACCAAACAACAACAAAATATATAATCAGTAAACTTTGAAACAGTAGTGTATAGAACAGACACAGATGGCCGCCCTTCCCACCGACAACCGGCAGGGGTCGCCAGAACGCGCCATTGAACAGGAAGGGGGCAGAATGGGGGAAAGAATGCAATGGACTTGAAAGGAAAAATCCCAGCTCCGTTTTATTTAAGAAGAAAACAGGGTCTCAGGGGATCAAAGTGTCAGATGAACCCACAAAATACACAGCTGACAGAGGCGCTCCAGGAAAACCTGGTGCTGAAGAGCTGGTCGGAGATAGTCCAGTCTGGAAGTGAGAACTAGCTGGAGGAAAGCAGATTTCCCTTTTCTCCCGAGTCCACGCCGAGAAGAGAGTGAGTCCCAGCCCTCCGGAAACCATTGCTCTTCCATTTCTGTCTGTGTGCATGTCTAGGCTTGTCCCGTCCTGTCGCAACCCCCCTCCCCTGCCCCTCCCCAGCCCCGACTGGCCTAGCCCTGCCCCCACAGGCAGGATAAAAAAAAAGAAAAGGTTTGGGTGTTGAGTTTTTTTTAAACAAAAGGGAATTGCTACCTCTTGATAGTGCGTTTCAAGATCATTGGGCCAGTCTCTTTTCAGTGGTGCCCAGTGATAGGACAACCAGGCATAAACTGGAACATGGGAAGTTTCATCTGAACATGGTGAAAAACTTCTTTACTGTGAGGGTGGTGGAGCCCTGGAACAGGCTGCCCAAGAGAGGTTGTGGAGTCTCCTTCTCTAGAAACTTTCAAAACTTGCCTGGACCTGGCAGGGGGGTTGGACTTGATGATCTCCAGAGCTCCCTTCAAACCTATGATTCTATAAACCAACATTTCAGTATTTAAGAGGTGTAAGGCCGTGTAGGAAGCCAGGGAGTTGTTTTAACATATTAAGAGATGGAAAAGCAGAGAAATTATACGAATAGCTTATAGGGAAGAGCCTGGTGAATTGAAACTACAAGTTAATAGAACATGAGAACTGTGAGTAGAGACTAATAGTGATCAGTTAACTGGCATGATCACTGTGGGAACAATTAAAGTCAGTGTCTATCAGAGACATTAAAGCAATGAGTCTGAGTGACAGCAAGCTGCTGGTGTGCAGGCAGGAGTAAGACAACTTCTGAAAATTATAGAGATAGTTAGCTGTGTAGGTAAGCCTCTTCTGAGCAGAGCTCAGACATGTTCCTTATGAAGTGAATGGCAATGACCACATTTGAGGGAACGAGGTACCAGAAATTAATGTCCTACAGCTGTCACCACATAAAGAAAATGTTAGGAATTGTACAAATTATTCCCCTGATGGTATGGGAAATAGTGGGTAGCTGGGGAGCCATCCCAAACAATATTATGAGAGATTTAGAGTGATAACATTTTCCATACATTATAAGATTTTCAGATTTACAAAATCTGGCTGAGTTTTAGTCTCAGAATTCCAGTTCAGATATGTTACATCTATAAATATCATAGAAACATTTCCATTTACAAATGGAAAGTGGTAAAGATTTGTCTATAAATACTTAAGGAGATGAATAGTTACACTCTCCAGTGTACTTTGTTTTGTGTATTCTTCTTGCTGCTACCATTAAGGATTTCTTGTTGGTGTGTGTTACTATGGTTTTCTATAATTTACTGGGGAGAAAAGAAAGACATTTCATTCATCATTGAAAATATATTTTATGTGTATTAATGTGTTTTGTATGAAGTGATTACATTGACAACAGCATCATTTGGACCCTCATTTGTTATGCAAATAACTTGCTCTGCATTAACTAATATGTGTCCTCCTGGGGTAGAATCAGAATGTGCATGTCTGTCCAAACTGCCACGAAAGACCATACCTGGCACCTCAAGTGGCCACAAATGAATTCTTTTCCTTTTCTTGCCTGCCTCCTCACCAGACACTTGCTACAGTGATACTTGTTGAATGCAGACAGCTTGTTCCTGTGCCTGATGGTACTCTCGGCCACAACCTAGACAGAGATTTCTAGGCTGAGACACCTGGCCTAACTTTAAAGGACATGGATGTTGCTGCCTGCATCTCAGGGGAACAGCAAATCTCTCTGAATAGCTATCAGAGACAAACAGGCACTTTATAGTGTTATTTATCTGACTGACTTCATTTTATACAAAATATTCAATATGTCTCCTGTCAGACGGTTACAAAATTAACTTTTGTAACCAGAATTTTGAAACCTCATCTTCACTGATACTCAACCTTTGAGAATGCTGGCTGTTTTTGTTTGAAATCTTGTTCTCCCCTTGCTCCTGCAATAGTTTTCCTTTCTGACTTTCCTGCATTTCTAATACCTTTGTGCATATACTTGATTGAGCCTGCCTTCCTTTTCCCCCTTTTTTTCCTTTTTTTTTCCTTTTTAATCAGTTTTCTTTTTAAAAAATGTTTCTTTCTTTTCCTTCTTCTCATTTTTCCTTGGTTTTATTTTTCTTTTTTTTTGTTTTCTTATTTCCTGTTTCCTTTTGTCCCATTTCCTTTTTTTTCCCCATTTACTTTTTTTTTCCATTTTTTAATATGTTTGTTTGTTTGTTTTTCTTTCCACCCCACAATAGACACCATAAGACTCTACCCTTGTTCCTCTTTCTTCTTACCTTGGTGTAGTCTCATCCACAAATACAAAATCAATTGTCATTGGTATGCAGACAAGCTGCAAGTCAAAGTCTCTATTCCAGACTTGTTTCCTTATGACACATTAAAATCACAGGTCTTTCCTATGGCAGTCTGGGAAACAAAACTTAGTGTGGCTAAAACAAAATCTGTTAGCCTTTCTCCAGATGTAGCTTTTTGTGGCTTGCTTGTGGCAATATTAATTTTCCTTCAGCTTCAGCAATGTAACCTTGCCACATTTATATCTGGTTCAATACCTCTATCCAGAGTGCTGCTGCAGAAATTCTCTTTCACTGTCTTGCCAGTGTCTTTACATTCCTCTGTAGACCTTTTCTGTGTCACTTCCTGGGCAGCATGTTCAGTTCAGGGTGCTGTGCTGCTTGGCTTGCTGCTCACATGTGCATTATCTACACTTGGTGCAAGAGGGAAATTAAGACTTGGAAGGTTTTGTGGCTGGCTTTGAAGGCCTGGTGGAGATGGACCCCACTATTCCCAGGGTAAGAGCCACCCCTGCATCACAGAATCACAGAATGGTAGGGGTTGGAAGGGACCCCTGGAAATTATCTAGTCCAACTCACCCGGTAAATCAGGGTCCCCAAATCAGTTTGCACAAGACCATGTCTAGGCAGATTATGCCTGAACATCCCTGTTAATCCTCTCTGGGCTGAAATTAGGAGGGAAAGAAACGCCTAGTTCTGAACTGTGAAATAAGCAACTTACCCTGGGGTCACTCTTATTAACCAAATTATCCATTCTACATGTGAGTAGTATTAATGTATGGGCATAACTAGCCTAGATGACATCTGAGCTATAGTGAAATATCAATATAAACTCTGTACAGGCCATCTAAGCCCCAGTTCTCTTACTCCAACAAGTTGCACATATTATAGTCATTCATATAAATTAATTTGGTCACTGACATCCTGGATTTACTGTTTGCTTTTATTTTATAAAATAAAAATAACAATGGGCTGCAAGGGAAATTAAGACCTTTCACAAAATATTATTTGTTTTGTATTTGGTCAGAGGAAGAGGAAGTTTAAAGATGCAATATCCTTATTGTTTGTCTGCACTTGCATCAAGCCACTACTGGGGTGTACATACTGTAAAATTACTAGAAACTCTGCAATTATTTTAGGCTATTTTAAAGGAAGCCTTGTTCAAATTAGGTTAACCTGTGACTTTGCCATAATGTCAAGTATCTAGTACTGTGTGAGCTAACTCTCAAAACGAGACCATTTTTCCTGTCAACCATAGCTGTGGCTTTGAAGAGTCAAGGATAACACAAGGAGGAAGCTAGAGACAGTCCAGTGGGATATCTTGGCCTGTCTATTTCTTCTTCACTTCCAGTAAATAGTCTAAGCATTTTATTTTAGGACATTATCTAAAGCCTCCTGGGAATTGATAGCAAGTTTCCTCTCTGCCTTCTGTGAGATCTGGATCAGGGTCTGAGGAAGGTTGCTTAGCCAGCAGGGATGGACATGTCAAGTCTGATGTATCATGAGAGAGGAGTGGAGGTGCTTGTAGGTCTAAGGGCATCATGACTTCACTGTAGGCAGCCCCTCCATATAGGCAGCTTTATAGAGACTAATCTGGACATTTAATGGATTGGGGACAAAGCGACAGCTCTCTGAAATGAAACTTGTCTCTCCCCATGAGCAGGCTATACCTGCGCTTTACCATTACAAAACAACAACCCACCAATGACAGTAGTAGGTTTTTTTTTCCTTTGATTTTACAAAAACAAAGGCAATACATTTCCAACTAACAAACAAAGAAGGTGGAGAGATATGTCATTGCAATACTAATAATTAAATCTCTTCTTCCAATGCAGAAACACTCTATTATCATTCCAACATGATGGCAAGCTTACTTTGTTATAAACCTACTGCCCTTCATCTAAAAATAAAATCAATCTCTTATCACAACAATCAACAATACTGATTAATGTATCTTTAGCTATGTCTTTGTCTTATATTCCTACTGAAGTTTAAATTAAAACTAAAAATACTAAACCAAAACAAGACAGTAGAATAAATTAGTGGGAAATACTTTTCTTGTAACTAATTTTGTGCTTCTTCATGTGAAGTTCAGAATCTAGATCAAAACTCAATTATTCCAAGGCCTAAACAGAGTATAGAAAATATTAACATTAAAAATAACTCATAGTCTGTTGCTCAGCCATCCTGTCTTCTCAGCTAATATATCTTTGACACCTTGTGCAGAGAAGATGGAGAGGCACATTTCTCATCATATTCAAGTGCTTTCCACAGTGCTTTATTCTTCTCTGTTTCTCATACTTGCCATTTTTAACTAGAAGAGGTGGTTCATTTTTTTTCCCTTTGCCTCTTGCTTAATTTCCAAAAGTGGTTTGTGAACTATAGTCTGGATACATTTTTTTTTTCTCGCTAAATCAAGAAACACTAATCTGATGTTTTTCTTTCCATTCTTCTTCCTTTTCAAATCAATATTCTCTGCACAACATCCCTTTCTGAAGCCTTGTTTGTGTGTGCTGTCCATCTTTTCACCTTCATTAATACATATTTCCTCTCTAGACTCATGGCCTCTAAATTCTTACCCACATCAGATTTTCTAATGTATCAATATTAAAATAACTCCTTGACTCACATGTAATGCCATGCCCAAGTTCCTTGAAAATTCTATTACTTTATATTTCCCATTCAAATACTCTCCTTAGATTATGTGCTTCTCACTGCAGGATGTTATATAACTTTGCAGTGGGATATGAACTCTTGAATTGCAAAGAACAGGACATCTCATCGTCAGGTGTGCACTCATCTGGGGCGTGGACTTCTCAGAAACCTCAACAGTGGCCAAATTCTGCCTACTTTTTGGATGAATCCTTGAAACCTCTCTCTATCTTAGATATCCACACAGAAGCAAGCATGACCAAAGACCTGACTTCCACAGAGCTTAAAGGAATTACTCTTAGAATTTAATGATTAAGCTTTAAGTCTACATTAATTTTCTGAGAACAATTTTCAGTTCCTGAATCAAATTTACATTATTTTTTAGGCATCTCAGGATGAGAAATTTTGACATAAATAGCTTGTCTTGTAACTANGTGCAAGTTGGAGCACAAGAGGTTTAGGGTCAACACAAGGAAAAAGTTTTTCTCAGTGAGGGTGCCAGAGCTCTGGAACGGGCTACCCAGGGAGGTTGTGGAGTCTCCTTCTCTGGAGACACTCAAGATCCACCTGGATCTGTTCCTGGGTGACTTGGTCTAGGTGCCCCTGCTCAGGCAGGGGGGTTGGACTAGATGATCTTCTAGGTCCCTTCCAATCCCTAACATTCTGTGATTCTGTGATACCCTGATCCTGATGCTGTTTTTAATTTACAATATAAACCAATTTCTAGAAGTTTTTAACAAGACCCTTTCCTTGATTGGTTCCTTTGAGGAATGCTTCCTATCTCATTTTAAATTTTTTTTAATTGGTACTCTAATATTAGATTTGTTCTCTGTGTGATCACTTTGTGTCTCACTTTTCTCTGTGTGCATTCTGTATTCTGAGGAGGGATCAGAGGATGTTTTATTTAGAGTTCATCGCTATCTCTCACCAGGCCACCAGAATGAGGAGATATATTTTACCTGGCCCAACTGTCTGGATCCTTGTTTCCAATCTGAAGGCAGATGCTTCCTCTCAAATGGCCTTGAAGTTAAATTACTGCAAAGACACTGGAAACTAGCATCTGTAACCAGAGGATGAGAAATATTTTTGAATCCTCCAAGCAGCCTAATATATCTTTTTATATCATGAGAAATTAATTAGACTCTTCTCTATATCAGTGCTCTCTGCTCTGGTCTTTGGGAACTCAGATATGCAGAGAGCCTCAGAGGAGGCATTAAAAGCATCTAGTTCTGGTAGGTGTTTTTTTTTTAAGACCTTCTATGGCACTGTCAGGAGAGGGCTGTCATCTGCAGCTTTTAATACTGCATGTGCACCTAAAGGCAGCGCCATGGCAAAGCCATGGTGGAGATCAGAGGAAACCTGGTCACCCTGTGAGGTTCCTATTTGCCTAATTGCAGCCAATACTTCTGGTGGTGCCTAAGGTCTGAAAGGAATGCAGGAATCCTGCCCCTGGGCTCAACTTGGTTTCACAATTATGCATACCAGAGGAAAACTCTTACACTTCTTTCCCCTCTGCCTCCTCACGAAGTAGCGTGGTCTCCTTCTCATCTGAAGTATTTAAGCCTCAGACAAAGAAGGAGAGCATCACGTTGTCTGTATTAATTTAAAATTAAATAAAAGGAGACTGGAATTCACACTAAGGTATCTCTAGCCCTCATCACCTTACTCTGCATTACAAACGTCTTCAGTGAAAGCAGTGATTGATCACACCACTCATTAAAGCTGAACCTTTCCTCACATGAATGGTTCTTGTGTCAGGGCATAGGAGGCACATTTTTGGACATGGGCTTGAGTTTTGTTTCTCTTTTTTACCAGAAAAGTTCCCCAGTCTTTCTTTCTGAGGCAGTGCTATTAAGAATACATTAAAAAAGGCATATTTTTTATTGTGCACTTTTCTTGGGTCCTAGACTGTATGTGGATTTATATTTTAGTAATGTAAATTAGAAGGTAATCTGCAGTGAAACATATTTGCACTGATTTATCTACCAGTCTCCTCATTTGTTTTCATTGCAAGCTGAACTGTTCTTTCCAAGGCAGGCTATCAGGATCCTCAATGTCACAGGAGCTCTTTTGTTGCTGCCAGGAGCACTTTTTGATGGACAGTAGAAAGTTGGCTGGGTTTTCAATTCAGGTGCTCACTACACAATTTAGGCATGAGCATCTAATAACCCAGACATTGCTACTGCATTGATTTTTGGGCAAGGTGTTCTATCATTTGATGGCACTGAGTTTAGACATAGATGCTTTACTTTTCTCCTGAGGAAACATAATTAATTTTCTATGAAAGAAATATACTTTTCCTATAATTGCATCATTCTTGGGACTTTTTGTTGCCCCCTCCCCAAGTCCTCAAGGACTAACATTTTTATTTCTTAGACAAGTCATTGAAAATTCCCATCCCAGTCAAACTATAGCCTCAGAAGAATGTAAATGATTGCTCAGAAGTACCAATGGCAGCTGAAGGCCAGATGGTTTTAAAAATGAACAGGATGAGAATTAATTGAATCTAAGTACATTTTGGGTTGGATGTACGACCTGTTGATGTGATCTATCTGGACTTCTGCAAGGCTTTTGACACGGTCCCCCACAACATCCTACTCACCAAGTTGGAGAGATATGGATTTGATGGGTGGACTGTACAGTGGATAAGGAATTGGCTGGATGGTCACATCCAGAGGGTGGTGGTCAATGGCTCAATGTCCAGATGGAGAACAGTGACAAGTGGTGTCCCTCAGGGGTCTGTACTGGGACCTATATTCTTTCATATCTTCATTAATGATATGACAGTGGGATTGAGAGCACCATCAGCAAGTTGGCAGATGACTCCAAGCTGAGTGGTGCTGTTGAAAGGCTGGAGGGATGGGATGTCGTCCAAAGGGACCTGGATAGGCTGGAGAGGTGGGCCCAGGGGAACCTCATGAGGTTCAACAAGACTAAATGCAGAGTCCTGCACCTGGGTCAGAACAACCCTCATTATCAATACAGGTTGGGGCATGAGGTGCTTGAAAGCAGCTCTGCAGAAAGTGACTTGGATGTGTTGGTGGATGAGAAGCTGGACATGAGCCAGCAGTGTGCAGCAGCTGCATACAGTGTACAGCAGCCAAGAAGGCCAGTTATACCCTGGGCTGCATCAAGAGAAGTGTGGCCAGCAGATAGAGAGAGGTGATTCTGTCCCTCTGCTCTGGTGAGACCTCACCTGGAGTATTGCATCCAGTTCTGGAGCCCTCAACATAGGAAAGACGTGGACCTGATGGAGTGAGTCCAGAGGAGGGCAACAAAGATGATGAGAGAGCTGAAACACCTCTTCTATAATGACAGGCTGAAGGAGCTGGGGTTGTTCAGCCTGGAGAAGAGAAGGCTCTGGGGCAATCTTATAGACCTTATATATATATATATATAATCTGTAGGCCACCTTCCAGTACCTGAAGGGGGCCTACAGAAAGGCTGGAGAGGGGCTGTTTACAAGGGCCTGTAGTGAAAGGATAATGGGTAATGGGTTTAAATTAGAGAAGAGTAGATTTAGACTAGATATCAAGAAGTACTCTACCTTGAGGGTGGTAGAGCAGCGGAATAGGCTCCCCAGGGAGGTAGTTGAGGCACCATCTCTGGAGATATTCAAGGTGAGGTTGGACAAGGCTCTGGGTAGCCTGGTCTAGTTGAGGGTGTCCCTGGTCAGTGCAGGGGGGCTGGACTAGATGACCTTTGGAGGCCTCTTTCAGCCCTAAACATTCTATGATTCTGCCCTCTCTCCAGTGTCATAATGGATATTGTGCTGCTTTAGTATGAAGACTTCAAAATGTGTTTTTAAAATTGAGCTAAGACATGCTCTCCATTGGCTCTGCTGAAAAAATGTTTTGTATTCTCAAAGTGAAGAACTCCTTTTCCCTAGTGAAACATTGCCTTTTTGCTTAAAGAAAATTGTACAGGATCACATTGAGTGAAGAGGATTTTTCCCAGCCCTTTTCATATAAAAAGATCAAACAGAGCACCAAAGGCTAGCAGTGAAGATTAGCAGCATGGAGGTTTATAACACAAGTCAGTTGGGGAGTCATCAGCTTCTTTTAGAGCAAGTGTAAAATGTTCCATTAAATGGGAAACACTAATTCACTCATGAGGTCAGTGCCTCCCTGTAGGAGTTCATAAAAGATCAATATTTCAGAAGCTGAATATTTTATTAGTGTGTTCAGTTTTGCCACTGAGAATGGGATGACAGAACAGAGCTGCCCAGAGCCCCAAAGGGAGTTAATGTGCTATTTTTCTGAATGGTTCTAGTGAAGCTCTACCAATTATCATTCTCTATGTTATAATTCTACCAGTTATTATATAATTCTACATTGTCACTCTACTCATCACTTTCTAGTGGTCATCTATAACAGGTTTTTCTTGAGGTGTTGTTTGCTTGTCATAGCATATATTGAACTAAGATGCAAATGCAATTTACACATTTAATACCAACCATGGAGATGATGATTGAATTACTGTTACTACTTTGAAAGCATACTGTCCCATTCAAATAGCTAACAAATCACACTTCACTCAGACCTTTAGCTAAATAATGTTATTACTTGGCAACTGTGACCAGTTGGTGTCAGACACATTAATAATACTCTGATCTCATCTCCAAGTAATAATGTCTTAGAGAAACATCTACTTCACCTGAGACAGAGCAGTCCTCTCAGACACTCTTGGCCAACTGCAACTTGCAAGTGCTTGAACTTGTGTTATTTTTTCGTAATAGCTGCCCTGCCATTACAAAAACCACAGGCAGGTATGGACACACTGAACTGCAAGAGGGGCAGAAAGTGGCTGAGGTATCATCTACAGGCAGGTTGTGGCAACAGGGAGCACCAGCTGACGTGTGGTCCTGGAGGGCACGAGTGTGGGTTTGACCACGTTTCTGTTACTCAATTCTCGTTAATGTTGGTCCAGCAGAGTAGGCCCGGGCTCGGGCAAGGTAACTTCAGCCCGGCAAGAGGAGTGACCCTGGAGGTCAATCTCCCCGTTCTAGAACGCGGTGGTCCTGTCAGTCCAACAGCATAGGTGCCCATTGAGGCGCGTGTGCCACTTGCTACCACCTTCACCTGTGAGGCCACGGAAACCCCTCCGCACTACGTCTTTAACTTTTAAGCTAAGAGATGTTGTGGAAAATCAGCCACGAGGCTGAGAGCGTCACGGCCAGACGGGGGCCGAGAGCGGCGGCCTCACCATGCACGCGGGAGAAGGGCTTTGCTTCGCTCCGAGAGGTCGCTGTGGGGACGCAGCCCGGAGTGGAGAGTCCTGAGCTCCGCAACCCCACGGCGTGGGCGTGGATAGGTGGTGCGGCCGTGGGGAGGCGGTGCCGCCGCTCTCCGCTCCGCTCCCTCTCCTCTCGCCGTTGCCCTGGACGCCGTTTACGACAGTCTCCCGTCCTCGCCGTACGGCGGGACTGGTGTGCGGCTGCTGCTCAGCAGTCGGTTTCCGGTGGGGACTGGCGATGGCCTCTGGGTTTGAGGGCGAGCAGAGCTTGGCGGTGCGTAAGCAGCGGCAACGGGAGGGGGAGGCGCTGCTGGTGCAGGAGGGATGCACGGCCTCTCCCTGGGAGCCGCTCAACCCCCTACTTCGCTCCCGGGCCGGGGCTGGGTGCTGGGGCCGTCTCGTCTTCACGTGCGATCGGTGCGCTGCTGAGGGCGGCCCTGGCGGCGGCCTCCGGCCCCTGGGCCCGACAGCGACGGCTGGGGGCGGGGACCGCCCTGGGGAGATCCCTTCCTGCCCCGGGGGAGCTGCGCTGCGGTACCGGGAGTACCCGCAAAGCAATCTGGAACTTAGTTTAGAAGTAACAGCCACCTGAGTTCGTGCATTTCACCACTGGTAGTGGTATTGATGTGGTTGATATTTCACTCCTTGTGTGTTTATGTCCTTACACCTTTGGAAAGAGACAGGATCCCCTCTTCAGAAAGAGTGGGTCCCCTCTTCAGATATGTATATACATACATGGATAAGATTATGTCACTCCTACTCCCTGGCCTTCTCTAGGCTGAACAGTCCCAGCTCTCAGCCTTTCTTCAAATGAAACATAAAAAGCAACTCCTTGTTTCCTGGCCCATTTTTCTTAAAGAATCTGTATTCCTCCATGGCAACACTCTGATCATGGAATAGTAAGAATTTGCAATAACTTAAACAGAAGTGGGGCAGCCTGTTTCATCAAGTGAGGCTGTTCCTTGCTTGGTTATATTTTGCTGTAGTGTTAGCCAAGAATTAAGAGGCTCCCACTCACACATGCTTTGCTAGAGTTGCTGTGACCTATGCTAATCCTGACGCATTATATTAAAAATCTGCCTGTGTGCCGGGTTTGGTACTTGTGCAGTAAGCTGCTGATTCTTTTTTTAACTTGTAGGTGGAGTGAATGATAAAATAGTAAATGCATATTAGTTATTATTTTGAAGTTTAAGAATTGGAGAATAACTGTATGGAATGAAAAGTAAAAGTGGAGGACAGGGTGTCAAAAGAGTATGAGGTTGTGATGCTGGGTCTTTGAGAGGTGGAAGGCAAAAGTAAACAGCCACCAACAGTACCAGGCAAAGATTGTTTGGGCACAAATGTGTATTCTTTTGAATTTTATTTTTTTTTTGTGCCACTTTCAATATTGGTAATGACAATGATCAAAAATACAAGCACTTCCAACTGAGTTAGTGGTTTGTTGTTGGTTTAGTTTTTGTTGTTGTTGTTGGTTTTTGTTTTTTTTTGAAACTAAAACAAAAAACCCTTCTTTTAATCTTACTTTTTAGCATATGTTTCAGTTCATTTAACTTTGGTTGTGTATTGGGCTCTGTCAGAAAAAAAGCTGCAGATTTTCTTCTTGTCTGCATCAGTAAATAGAAACTGACCACTGGTAGAGATGTTGCTGTGGCTAGAGTTTGTTACAGAGACCTAATAAATGATGAGGATGAAAGATTTCAGATGTTTGCCTGATATCTTGAGATTTTTTTTTGTTCAATATTGGTCTTTTTTTTAAACATATGTGATCTCTTGGCTTATGACTGAAAAGACTTTCTGCTAAAACTCAGTATTTCAGGATGAAAAACAAGCTACACCTTTAGTTTTTGCTTTGACTTAAGTTATTTAAACCCCTCTCCTCTCTCCCCACCAAGCAAACGAAAGTGCAAAACCAAACTCGTATGTCACACAAAATTAGGTTTGTAATAATACAAAATTACTTCAGCAAGACTTTTGATACTGTATCCCATGGGATCCTCATAGCCAAGCTTGAGAAGTGTGGGTTTAGTTACAGTGTAATAAGGTGAATTGGGAAGTGGTTGAAGAACAGATCTCAGAGAGTTGTGGTCAGTGGAGCAGAGTCTGGCTGGAGGCCTGTGACTAGTGGAGTCCCCCAAGGGTCAGTGCTGGGTCCAGTATTATTCAATATATTCATCAATGACCTGGATGAGGGGGTAGAGAGCACCCTCAGCAAGTTTGCTGATGACACCAAACTGGGAGGAGTGGCTGACACAGCAGCAGGCTGTGCTGCCATCCAGAGAGACCTGGACAGGCTGGAGAGCTGGGCAGGGAGAAATTTAATGCAATTTAATAAGAGCAAGTGTAAGGTGCTGCATCTGGGGCACAACAACTCCATGTATCAGTACAGGCTGGGGGCTGATGTACTAGAGAGCAGCTCTGGAGAAAGAGACCTGGGGGTCCTGGTGGACAGGGGGATGACCATGAGCCAACAATGTGCCCTCGTGGCCAAGAAGGCCAATGGCATCCTGGGATGCATTAAGAGAAGTGTGGCCAGTAGGTCAAGAGAGGTTCTCCTCCCCCTCTACTCTGCACTGGTGAGACCCCACCTCGAGTACTGTGTCCAGTTTTGGACACCCCAGTTCAAAAAAGATAGAGATTTGCTGGAGAGAGTCCAACGCAGGGCCACCAAGATGATTAGGGGAGTGGAGCATCTCCCTTATGAGGAGAGGCTGAGAGAGTTGGGGCTCTTTAGCCTGGAGAAGAGGAGACTGAGGGGAGACCTCATTAATGTTTATAAATATGTTAAGGGTGAGTGTAGAGAGGATGGAGCCAGACTTTTCTCAATGTCATCCAATGACAGGACGAGAGGCAATGGGTGCAAGTTGGAGCACAAGAGGTTTAGGGTCAACACAAGAAAGAACTTTTTTCTCAGTGAGGGTGCCAGAGCTCTGGAACAGGCTGCCCAGGGAGGTTGTGGAGTCTCCATCTCTGGAGACACTTAAGAGCCGCCTGGATCTGTTCCTGAGTGATGTGGTCTAGGTGATCCTGCTCAGGCAGGGGGGTTGGACTAGATGATCTTCTAGGTCCCTTCCAGCCCCTAATATCTATGATTCTATGAAAATAACTTCCCTCCTGTTTAATTGTGTGTGGTGATACATTGTACTTTGGGATAAAGAGTTTTCCAATGGCAAGTTATATTTTAGTAAATTTGTTTGTGAAAATCATATTTCTGATGAAAGTAATAAGAGGCAACTTCAGAGACTGAAAAGAAAATTCTTTTATTGAAGTGTTTTATAAAAGTCATTTTCAGGCATTGAAACTGTCTGCAGTTATTATTAGTTTTTCAGAAGTAGTAATAAAAGTATTTCTAGTTTTATCTCCATAACCAGAAAAGGAACAGTATTCTGCAGAAAAAAATGCTGGGTTTTTTTAAATATTTTTTTTTTAAACTTGTATGTGATCTCTTGGCTTTTATAATATACAATTTGTTATACAATATATATCTTGTTATATATTGTGTAATGTGTATATAATTTTTAATATAATATTTAACTTGTATAATACTCCTCAAGGGCTTGATCTTCTGCAGGTCTAAGTTTTGCACCTGGCTGAGATAATGTCAAAGTTGAATATGCCCAAAGATAGGTTTGCTAACTTTTTAGATTAACAGGTAGTGAGCTGTGTTTTGCAATGGAGTAATTGCTCAGATAATTTTTTAAAGTAAGAAATCAGATGTCCACTATATCTTATATATCATCGCATATCATATATTACATGCAGTTCATGAAGGCTGTAAAAACAGAATACTTCAGAATGAAGAATGGGAGTTCAGGTTTTTTTTGTCTCACTCTTGTTTAGGATTATAAGATGAAACCAGTGTTTGAGCTGTAGCATAAGAAAGGAGGGTACATAATATGTTTTACCTGGATTTCCCTTTTAACATATAATCTAAAACTATTTTTTTGTGTGTTTTTACTGCAGTCAAGAGAAGTTGTCAGGCACAGTTCTCAACATTGTCTATGGTTGTGTCATCATGGCTTACAAAGGTTGCCTGTAAGGAAATTCTACTGAACTCTGCCTGCTTATTTTTTGTTCTCTGTTCTTCTTAGGCCAAAGCTGGATCTGCAGAGAATTGGAGGTGTCAGCAAGGTGAAGAGACAAGGATGTTCACTGGTGTGAGTGAACATGTGAAACCACTGAAAAAGGTGACACAAATGAAATGTACTGTTAGCTTTACAGCATATTTTTCTGAACAGAAGGCTTTGAGGGCTTTAAGATGCTCTCTAAAACTCTCCCAATTTCTGAATTCTTTATAATTCAGTGTTAGTTTTTTTTTTTAAGTGGAGAAATCTTTTTCTCACAAAGAGGAACATTTCTGTCATTCAGTTCCAGCTTTACTTTCTACAAAATGCTGAAGTGCAACTGCTGCCAGACAAGAGTTGTCTCATGGGAAGAAATTTGGAGGATCCAATACTTTGTAGAAGTCCTGCTTGCAGTCATTCACAGGAGAAGCCTTAATGGAAGCCCTGAATATTGCATCCTTTTAGAACAGAAATCTGTTCAGATATTTCATGAAAGGGCAGATGTGTATTGATGATGAAGTGATTCCTTAGACCCTGTTTAGATTTGACTGAAATAAATGCAGAATGAAAGTTATTATAAGTGTAGTTATAGTGCCTTTGTTCCAGCAAAAAAAGATATTGAGAGGGGGAAGGAAAGTCAGTTATGGGTTTGAGTCATGCTTTCCCCATTCCCATCTGCTCAACAGAAAAGAGATTGGGTAGTGGAGGTAAAATGTAGCTATGTCCAGCTCTGTGTGTTTTGTGTGTTTCAGTATAGTTTTGTAAGTAAGTTGTGATTGTTTTTCTTGAGTGTGGGTGATTTGTTTTACTGGATCTCATTTACAGTCACACACTCATGGGAATATTCTTTGCAGAAAAAAAAGAAAAAGGATAAGCATTTAAAAAAAGCCAAGAAAGAAAAGAAGACAAATAAGAAGCACAAATCTGAAAAGAAGGATGAATTACTTGATAGTTCTTCGGTAAGGAAGAAACTTTAAAATGTTTCAAATGTAATTTTTAAAACCTGCACATTTTTAATCTTAGGGAGTATATTAATGGTTAGTAAAATTAGGATTCACTCTTACTATTTGATGTTGTGAAAAACTGGGACAAAGTTTGTCTTTTTAATATTCCAAAAATCATTTGAAAAGATGCTGTTATGTGAGTGCTTGCGAATTTTACAATATTGAATTCACTCATTAGGAACTAAGGAATTTATAGTTTTTCAGCAGAATGAAATTGAAAAAAAATCCTAATTCTAGAGTGGATAATTTCATAGGTTTCTTGTAGTCAGTGGTATGGGATAGAATTATGTGTCTAAAATCACAAATACTTGACTTCAAGTATGGGTTACTGCTGTCTTTTTCCATGGATGTTCAATAATGGAAATTCCAAGCACCATTAGAGCTTTATGTAGGTCTGAAGGAATGCTCAAATTTGTGCATTTGAATCTGTAAACATATGAATTCACATTGAGGGTCACTGTGTCAAAACAGTACAGAGACTGCATTAGAAAGGTGTGTGCTGCTTTCTAACCACATTGTGTGAAACATCCTCCCAGGATTTTGATGGAAGTCAGGTAGCAATGTAATTTTTTTCTTTTCAGACACATCTTTTATTGAGTGAAGGAACATCCAGTATGTTGACATTTATTTTCCAGGGACTGATATCAGAGGGGAACTAGGCTTTTCAGTATGGTACAAATGTCCCACATTTCCCATGGGAGTAATGAAAACCCCTGAGATCACATTAGTGAATCCCAGGGTACATCACAGTTCTGGCTGTTACCTTAGATCAAAAGTTTGATATTATCATGACAGGTTCATGTAAATAGCAAAGAAACTTTCTTCAGTGGAGTTCTGTTTGCTTCAAGAATAAAAATCTCAGTATGCTGTTTGCAATACAAGTGTAGGAAGTTGGATATGAAAATAGGAGGAGACAGCATGTACAATGCTTGATACTATACTGTCTTACTGATTTTACCTTTGTAATGTAAAACATACTTAGTAATGATTTATTTTTCTTTCCAATGCCATTAAAAATAATTTGTTGTGGTTTTATTCTTAAAGTTCTAACTTTAGCAGTGTTATGCTAATAAACTGCCAGTATGAATTAGTGTCACATAATAGTGAGATGTACTCATGAAGTATGGTGGTGCATATTGATCATGAAAGAACAATCTCCTATGGGACTATCAATATTCCATTTTTATTATTTTAAAATAATAACCACTATTATATTAGTAATAGTAATCAGGATCAATTTTGATTATTAATACGTTTAGTAAGTATTGCTTTTTATCAACATATATTAGTATATTAAGGTGTTACTTTTACTTTTTATATTAAAATCTATTTTTTTAGGATTCTTCAGTTGAATGGGTTGAGTCAAATGTGTCACAGTCAGACATCACAGAAGAGGCTTGGAAGGACAATGAGCAATCAGATACTATGAAAGAACCCTCCCTGCAGGTGAGCAGTCTGGTAACTACTGCAAAAATAAAATTCAGCGTAACCAAATGTGAAACATGCTTAGGTTTCTTGACAGCTATTTTGCAATATGTGTTGAACAAAACCTATTTTACAGACAATGAAGGAGAAATGCTGATGTGCGTTATGATAATTTACACTGCAAATCCCCAGGGTTTTGAAAGCATTTCTTGTATAAAGTGTGCCCTGGGCTTGTCTGTTTTTGGATTAAGTGCTTTTTTCCTAGTCATCCCTACTTTTTGTGGTTTAGCTTATATCATCAAGAAGACTTGGAAGATGTAAATCCATTTTCTGTTGGATTAAACTAAAATAGAAGATCTCTGTGGGATCAGTCTCACTAGTCCAGTGTGCTTAAATCAAGAAAA
>VYZU01025636.1:0-16669 GCA_013401355.1 Ceyx cyanopectus | reverse complement strand
TTGGCCTGAATAAAGACTGTCAATGATGGTGACACCATATTTATATACAATTAACGTTGTGTAAGCAGGTTTAAACGTCTTCCCTGTTACTGTCTGAGGGACAAATACCAGCCTTTACAAACTGGCTTTTCTGCCAGCATGGTTGCATGGTAAATACTCTATTGAAACTTAATATGTTTAAAGCTTTTACTTCATGTGCCAAGAACACGTTTCCTACAGATTTGTTTCTACTGAAGTTTTCACTAATACAAGCTTCTACTTTTGAGTAATCTAGATTGAAAGCAGGAGGTACTGTTTTCTACTGAAATTTTTCATTAATGGCAAAGCTTTTCTTCACATAAAATAAACTTCTTGTGAACTGATGCAGGTGTAATGCACATTATTTGAATAACCTAACCCAAAAGTGAAATGTCAACCTTGAAGTCCATGTGGTTCTGTTCCTGATGCTCACGGAATTCCGGGGTGCATGTGGAAATTTTTAACTGCACCTCCATGGATTGACACAAGCTTGTGATGGATGTTCTGACTTCTTTCTATTCTTGTCTTGTTTTGGTTTTGTTGTGTTTTGTTTTGTTTTTTCCTTTAATTGCTTTCCAGAAAAGAGGCTAATTCAGTTTGATTAGTAGTTACTAAGATTCTTTCAACTGCAGATCAGCCTTTATGTTAAATTAAGCATTGTGTTTTGCTAACCAAATATGCACCATCTCTCTAAGTTTAAGTAGCTCTGTAGATGAGCAGCATACATTTTCCTTAAAACCTACAATCTGAACAAATCTGCATCCACAATTCTTATTCAGCAGTTTATTGTCATGTTCTAATTGGATTCAATTAGCATTACTCTTTTTTGTTTTGGAAGAGAACCTTATTTAAATGTGTGCTGAGGAAAAAAAAAAAGTTATAACCTAAAAATGGCTTTTAAAAATGTAGTATTATTGCAAATAACATAATTTTTTACTAAACATTGCACCCTTTTATGTTTCAGAAACAGTAGATTAAGTCTGTAAAAAAAAAAAAAAGCTAGGTGAAGGGGAAATTATTTTTTTTTTAAAACCATGGACTATTTAGTTGTTGTATTGCTTCTAGAGTAGTGTTGTACCTTGGAACAGAGTTCTCTACCATATGGAAAATTTGGCTACGGCTAAAAGCATCAATATATGTCTTAATTCAGGCAAATGAGTGTGGGAAGGTGGAGGAAGGAAATGTATCCATGAAGTACACAACTGTGCAAAGATACTGAACTTAGCTTAGGGCTCTGCCTGAACTAATTAGTCCTCTGAAAAGCAAGAGCAATTAGTTCCCAAAGAGCCTGCTCCAGGGCAGGGGGTCTGCTGTGCAGTGTGTCAGTCAGCACCCTGCCCTGCTCATTCCTGCTGTCACTGCTTCAGGTGCTTCTCTAATGGCCAACCTATTGAACAATGCAAGAAGGGATAGAGTTAAGCCCATATCCCATACCTGTAAGGAACTGTTGAAGAGAATGTCTGTTTTGTTTCTATGCATCAGAGTAAAGCAGTGAGATGATGGTCTGAAAAATCCAGATTTTAATAACTGTAGGTGCTCTGCTAGAAGATAATTTGGGAGAATTACTTATTAAGCTGCTTAGCCAATAACTACCAAGTCCAACAGATGCTCCCAAAAGATGGTTGTGATGTTTTGGAGGAAGAGAAGTGGGATGTGAGACCAAAACCATGGATGTAGCATATGTAGCATAGCATATATAAGCCATATGCTACACGTACATAATATGCAGCCACTGAAAAAGTACAGGTGTATTCTGGAACAAAACATTGACAGAATACATACAAATAGTTGTAGCTTTAATTTTGGGGTGTAAGAAGCTGCACAATTGGACTGTGGGTTTGGCCACAGGATGCAGCTTTGTAATTGTGTTTTGGTTTAGTGTCCTCGGTGGAAGAAACACACGTGACATTTCCTGGGAAGAGGGAGCATTAAAGCTGTTTTGGTTCTGCTATCAATAATATATTTAGAGTTTATTTTGGGAATTAATTATATGAAAATCGGTTAATTTTGGAGTGTTTGATTATCAGTACTGAATAATGGCCCCTTGGATCTCAACTCAGTACTTTTTGGAAGATTGCAAGAGTCACCTAAGGTGTTTTCTCAGAGCCTAGGTGTGATAGCATATGGAAAAGTAGTGTAATTTGCCTCTTTATGGTGCTTCAAAGCAATTAGCAATACAAAAACTTGATGTATTGCTTATAACCTCAGTGCATCTGTGTAGAATGTGGATTTTCATGATTACATCTGGCTTTTTCAGTCTCCTCTTAAAAGAATGCCTTCTGCCACACAGCTTCATTGGAGTTCATTCTGTGAGTTTGACAGATGTTTTCTGTCCATCCTTAATAGCTGCACTGATGCATCCTTAGAGCCCCTTTTAACACCAAGTGTCATTTTAAATGTCCCACGACAATGCTTTTACTATTGTCTCAGTCAGTCATGACACAAAATAAGCATCAGAAGTACAATGTACCTTTGCCAGAAGATGATGGCCACGATTGCTTGGTTGCAGCAATGAGTTTCTGCTGTCAGCAGTCTGTCCATCTGGCCTTTAGACTTGGCAACAACACAGACATTGTAATGATGTTCTCTTCGAAGCACAGACATTTGAGAATATATGCTGACTCCAGCAAGAACTGGTAATTACACAGTGCTATTAAATACAAGGTATTACTCAAGGTACCTTAGCAGAATCTGCTGAGAATATGGGTTGCTTCATAATGGTTTTGCTTTTCCTTCAGAAGTCATCATACCTTTAAATATTAAGATGTCCATGCTAAAATTTAAGGTTTAATATGACAAGTAGTCTCCTTTGTACTTATGTAACATAATGCCAGTAATCACTGTAAGATACATTTAAGACCTAATCTATTGAACAGAACTAAATTAGTAGTGCATTTTTGTATTAGTGGTGCCCAAGATCTGAGTTGTTAGGAATCTGTCTCACCACCCTATCTCCTCTGTCTCCTGTTTTCTGTGTGCCTGCTGGTACTGAGTAGAGAGATACCTTGAATTGACATTTTGCTTTGTCTTCCTTTCTTAGATTATTCCCAGGTCTGATTCTTGCTATAACACAAGAAAGCCCCATCAGGGCTTTCAGAGCACCCCACCACCTCCCCCAAACAAACTCAAGTATTTAAAAGTAAATAAGCATCTCCAGAATGCAGGAACTACTGAAGACTGAAGGATTGGAAGAAAGCCTTTGTACAGTCAGTTAGGATTCTTTACAGATCAGTGGAGGACAGGAGGCATGTGCACCTATCAGTAAGATGTTTGAATAATAAATTTCTTCTTCATATAATGTCCCTTTTAGAGCAGGATATAGTTTCCTATATCCATACATATCTGTAGGGCAAACCTAGAGGAAAAATATAAGACTGACTTTGCAGTGTGTTAAAGGATGGCTGTTGCCTTTGGTGAGGGCTGAACTGGCCTGGTAGCTTACTGATAATCTAACTGTGGTAGGCCTGATCTTTACTCATGTATGTGCATCACAGCCAGGTATTTATATATGCTGACTTAAGAAAGGAAATTGGGTAGTAAAGATGTGGGTACTCCAGGCTTTACAAGGATTTTACAGGGGCTTTCTGAATGGTAGAACATACTGAGAATATATTACAATATGCTGGCTATGGCTGTACTGTGCAAATGCCTTGTCTGGGATTTCAGAACCAAAAGTCTTTGTGGTAAAGAATTTAGCACCAGTATCCACATAATACCACCAGAATGGGTTGGAATACCTGAACTGTGCTTCATCCTACCTCAAAAGCTGGGAGGGCTTAAAAACTGACATTGTGAAATAGATGGTTGGTCTGGGGTTTAAGTCATGTGCTGCTACTACTGTGTACTATGGAATTGTGTAGGAGCAGCAGCAGACTGCTGTGTCTTCGTTTTAATTTTAATATCCCCAAGAATTTACAATTTCCCTGTTGTACATAGAGAGGCACTCAGGACAACCCACAAATACAGAAGGTTATGAAACAAAGATGCTTTTTTCAAAAGATATCATATTACTTCTGTGACTCAAGTTCTGGCAGGAGTTCCATTAGTAATTTTTGCTTCCACCTGGAAGGAACAGGCAAAAATATTCCCATTTATATTCATTGCAAAATACTTGAGCATAAAGGGAAACAGCCTTTTAGTTCCCTAAAAATGGAGGCTGAAATTGGCAGTGGAAGGTAGTGAAGCCCTGTAAAATTGTGCAGTGCACACTGGTACCTTTTAATCCATCTTTCAGATTTGTGGAATGTCTCCACCTCGCCATGCAGCTCCACATTTAGTTTAAAAGCAAAAGGATTTAATGTTTAAATATCTGACCTGTAGTTGATGATAATACATTTGTGGTTTCCCTCACTCCAATTCAAAGCAAGCCTTGGCAGAGGGTCAGGTAGTCATCTGCTCTGAAGTAAATACTTCTGGGAAAGTGAATAAGGTTATCACAACCCCATTAGCCACAAATAAACTAAATGCTGGAGTCATGTTTAGCAGAAACTCCCATGAGAGTTAGTAGATGGTGTTTGTGCCTATATGAGGTGATGGGAAGTCGGTCATTGCCTCTCTGGCACTATGGTTACAAATGCTGTCTAAACAAGGACTACAGAATTAGGCTTTGTTTTCCATGGACTGCCAGTTGTTTATTTAAGGTCAAGCTCACTGAGTCCTGTGAGACCAGAGTCGAATCCCCATATCTGAGACCTACTTGAAACTTTTTAATTTTTTGCTCCATTTCATTCACCTTAAGAATTCATGAATTGCTGGAAATCCTTGCTGAACTTGGCCTGCAGCCCAATCCTGATCCATTTCTTTTTTCTTTAAGTAAAATTCCTAACTGGGTATGTTCTAGTATAATGGACTGTAACCAATTAATCACCTGGCTGTTAATGGAAGTACAAAGCAGTACACTGTAAGCTTGTTAGTTTCACTTATCTGGGTGAATTTGTGTTTGGTGAAGATGCAGAGACACCAGTCAGGCTGACAGACACAACCTCTGTCCTCTTCAGTGCTGCTGCCCTTCCCATGGTTCAGTGATGGGGAGCATCCAGCGTGGCATCTGGCAGTGAGAAACCCTTCCAAACACATTGGGTGGCTTGATGAATTCTGTACCTTAGCTGAAGGAATGGCATGAAAATGTACTCTGAGTGCAAACACTAAGCTACAGTCTGAATGTTATGCCTTTCATAGTTTCCTGCCAGAAGTGAACGATAGGGAGCACATTAGTGACCTTATGTGCAGTTAATAATCTGAATGCAAAGAAATTTTTTCCTCCTGACAGCACAGAATTGTTTTATAAATTTTTTAAAACCAGGAAATAGGTGTTTGACATGAGCAACTAAGAGAAGCTATTTAGAATGGCAAAATGAATTAAAGCTTTAAAATGCCTTTACACAGTTATAGGCAGACACAGAAGTACTGGAATTGGAATAATGAGGTAGGAAATTGCTTCTTCAAAAGGAGAAGCATTTGAAAGCAGAAATAATTTTCCAATTTTACTCCTCTGAGTTAAATTGCTTTTAATTTTAGATACTCAACAGTGATGTTGATATACATCAGGAGTATCAGAAATACAGGGCTATTTTATATGTTAGAAGGTTTTAAAATGTTGAAATCCCCTTTTTGGAGATATTAGGGAGTTGTGTTTTCTTAATCTTTGGGAAAGGGAAAGGCCAATGCCACTGAGGTTTAATTTCACATTTCCCCCAATAACCTTTACGTGCCATCCAGTGGAAATAGCATTGGTGTTCCCCCTTTGAGAAGACTGAGCATCTAGGAGAGTTTCTAGGTTTCTAATCCTGTTTCCCCTGCAGAGAAACCATTATTTTCAGTGTAATACCTCCATATTTCTGATCATAAAATTCCTTTACAAAGGTGAGTGTCATTGTCTGTGTTTACCTGGGAGGAAGTGCAGCAGAGAAATGGGGATGATTCATCCACGCTGCCTTAGAGAGATGGTAATTGAGCCATTTCCTGATGTCTTGTGCCTTACTTATATCTTCCTGGAAAGGCTGGCTCTGGGGTGACCTCTTGAGGGCTGTTTGGATTAATAGCAAGAGGGTAAAAATACTTCAGGGAGAATTCTTTCTCACTTACCTTGAAAGGAGACTCTGGCATGACTTAAAATTTTCCCAAACTTTCATTTTGCTCCGTTGCTTTGGTTTTTGGGCAACCTGTTTAGAAAAAATAAAAACAAACAGTAAAAAAAAAAACTTGTTCAGCACCATTTGTGAGGAGGTCTGGGAGCCAATTGGGGAACACAGAGGTAAACAGGGTCCAACCTGGATGAAAACTATGTATTTGACTTGTGCTAATAGAATAACTTCTGGTGTCAGTGAGGAGGAGTTTTTCTTCCTGTCAGTTCAAAGCTTTCTAGCTTTTTTTTAATACTAAGGTACTTGTAGAGACAAGAGTATTTATCTGCAAAGCAGGATACAGTGAGTAGTGGCTCAGGTGAAGATCTGTGAATTACCATGGCTACCCTAAGGCTCTTCCAAGTTCCACTTGACTGAGCTCTCACAGCTGGTAGCACTTGAGTTTGCTGCTGTGAACGACAGGCAAGTCCTGCCTCCACCAGACCACTGCAACCTGAACTTTCTCTGCACCACTTGTGCTGCAGGAGATGGCTTCTTGGAAGTGCAGATTCTCCCCACAGCTTCCCAGACAGGCTCAGACCCTGCCATTACTGGTGAACAAAAGGAGGTAAGAGGTTTGAGGGCTACAGATGGTGAGAAATGAATGATTAGAAAACCAAATCCAAACTCCACTTGCACTGTGCAGTGGATACTCTGGTTCCAGTTGCAATCCCAGTCAGGGTCATTGAGTAGCTTGTGTTTTTCAGTATGCTGAGAGGTTTGGATAAATCTGTGGTAACAAGGGAGAAACAGAAAACTTTTCAATAATTGTGTTAATCCTGTAAAAAAAAAAAAGTCTGTAGGTCACACTTTGTTTTGTTTTGCTTTGCTTGTTTGCTTTTTAATTTAAAGAGATGCCTAAAGATAGTGTTCAGCTAACTTTGGCATGGAATGGCTGATAATAAGATAAAAGATGAGGGGAGCCTGGTTGAATGTGAGTTTATGCATAGGGTGTGATGGGCTAGACTGATGCCTTTAAATCATTGTAGAGTTTGACTAGAGAAGTAGTTCAAGTCTTGGTGCCAGA
The DNA here is from genome assembly GCA_013401355.1 of Ceyx cyanopectus. Taxonomy (NCBI): domain Eukaryota; kingdom Metazoa; phylum Chordata; class Aves; order Coraciiformes; family Alcedinidae; genus Ceyx; species Ceyx cyanopectus. The sequence continues at coordinate 9,502 of VYZU01025636.1, read as the reverse complement.
TTGAACAGCTATGCAGGTAATTTCATTTAATTCTACTGAAAACTTGTTTAGATGGTAGCTTTTCCTGCACTGGATACTTCCAGACAGATTCTGTCCCAACAACCTCTATATGCTGGTGGCTCTTTGATCATAGAGGACCAGAGCCAGTGGCATTAGTCTCTGCTTTACTGAACTGCTCTCACTTTATGCAGAAACCTGCATATTTTCAATCTGACCTTTATTTGCTCTAGTTGAAAAAATGTCTCTGTTCTTTTCATTTGCAACTTACAGAATGCTTATCTGAGTCCAGCGATTATTTGAAATGTGTCCATATGAGTGGGATGATTTGTACATTCAAATTATGTATATTTTAAGGTCTTTGCTGGCTGGAATTAGGTTCTAGCTGCTTTGCACAGGTAACCATTTGGGGAGGGAGGGGGAGAATAATGTATTATTTTAGCCCAGTTTGTGGCACTGCTGACAAATGCCAGTTTCTCTTTCACTGGTGATCACTGTAGTTGTTGGACATCCTGTCAATGCTACAATATCAGTTTAACAAATATGTTAAATATAATTTTAAAACCACAGGGCAGGGTGGTGAACAATGGTGACAATGATATCCATCTTTAAATGTACATCTATGAGAATCTGGTGCTGTTCTTTGTCAAATGGATGTGCTTAGAGGAAGAGAGACGAGCTGGAAAGGGACACAGTTTGATTGCATTAGTAATTTAGATCCCAATGGCAGGTGCTTTAGATGTGACTTCCCAGTTGTCCTTGTTTAGTGTGCTGTGGGTTGTGTCACTGGTTTTAGAGTATGTGGTGTGGATTCCTTTAATGTGGAAGTGGGAGATGGAATTGTGGACTCAGCACCAGCACTCAGCACCACTCTAATCCTCTCCTTCTATGCCATGCTATTATAGACACAGGTGGTCAGTGGCACCAAAGAACAGTGAAAACTTCAGAAAGTTTCACAGCTTTCTGAGCTTGGATGAAGGTTTTTAATTCTTGAAATGATCCTGCTTTAAGCAAGATCACAACTTCTGCTTGTCTCACAAGCACTGCCATTTGATGCAAACACCCTTCCTTCTGGGAGGCAATTACCATAACTAAAACATCTTAAAACTCACTTAAAATGCCAGCATTTTCACACTGTGCTTCTCTATCAACAGAAGACACATGAGAGGTTGGCTGACAGGCTTTGAACCTTGGAAGGCTCCATAGGGGTGAGATTTTTGGGAGCTACTTGGTTCCAGAATAAGAGGTGGTTCGGAATAGGCAGTTTGTTGCTCAGACACTTCACTGCAGGGCCATTCACATATGTGCCTTTCTACATATAGAATTTATATGCTGTTGACATAGATGAAAAAACTGAAAACAGTTCACTCTGCCACAGAAACTCATTCAGAGACTGAAACCTGTGTGGGCAGCTCCTGGGGGAGACAAGCAGCACCAAAGGCACAAGTGCAGTGTGCTGTAGCACAGGTGGGTTTTCAGTGTGCATTTTGTGGGCTTGAAAACTCTGGTGTTTAAGATCCCCTCCCAGTATTCATGGCTTGTAGTGATACTCATACCAGTGTGTTAGGCTGGACTTGATGATCTCAAAGGTCTATTGTAGCCTCAACAATAATTCTGTGTAATTCTGTGTGGTTTATTTTTTGGAAGTAGACAGTTACCTTCCCAAGGCACATGTGCTCTTGGGTATCTTTGGTATGGTGTGGACCTATCCAAACAGCATGACTACCAAAGTGCTGACCTGAGCAAGCTGAAGTGGGCCCAGGTGAACATTTTTAGGAATGTATTTGTGAGGGAAGCTGGTGTTCTGAACCACAGGTGTTCAGCACCTGTTGTCTCCTTGGCTATCTTGTTCCTTGAGCTCTTCCTCTTAGACATGACACTAAATTTGTTTTGAAGTAATTGGGTTGGGCCTTAACTGCTAACTTCAGGAAAAACACAAATTCAGAAGATGGTGTTTTCTTTAGCTGCTTTTGTTAAAAGTATTCTACTTTTTGGTATTTGATGGACCCTTCTGAGGCACACTTGACAAACTTCAAAGATCATTTACTTGAAGTGGTCAAAGCACATCAGGTTTCTGAACACACATACTTTTCCTGTGTGTGCTTTTCATTAAGCTAGCTATCTGTTCTTGTTCTATCTACATAATAAAACAATAAACAAAGACAGACTCGAATACTTACTTTATTTACATGACTTTAATGTCTGCTGGCAAGTTTCCATTAGCTCTGAAACAGATTTTTGCCAGCTACAATTATTTTGTTCTGGTTCACATTGTGGGAATCTATGACTAAGCAGGTACCCAGGAAACCCTTTCAAGAAGCTTGTACACTGTACTTCAAATTCATCTACACATCATAGCTATGTAAAAAATGGAATATGCAACATTTTTTTTTCTTCTTTTTAAAAGCACTGCTATTCTCTCTGGCAAGATGAATTGCTATTTTTCCTTCTAAAAGGATCGGAGGGGGAGATGGACACTTAGTGTTTCAACTCAGTCATGCATGTTTGCTGCTTTTATTCTTCCTTTCATTAACTCTCTCAGGACTTGGCACAACAAGGGCATTATATAAGACTAAATAATTCTTACATAAATCTGAGTGAATGCCTTTCATGAAGTGCTGGGTGATTATCATGGCTGTAAGTAAAAATGAATCACTTCCTTTTTAAACCGGAGCTTTAAACCTTGCATTTTGTGTAAATTGCCACAAACCAAAATAACCTTTTGAGCTCTATGAATTTTCACAGCTGCAGACTGGAGGAAAAAAACCCACACACTGATAAATAGAAACTTAAGAATTTCCAACAGAAATTATTCCCCACTCCAACTGGCTCTTTTTAGCACAAAGCCCAACTCTTATTTGCTAAGTGTTTCTAGCACTTGTCTGTCGAGCCAAGAACCTGAACCTGAGTATCACCTAAAGGCTGGACTGAGAATAAAGCAAGGACAGCGTACATGTGACACTTCAAGAACAGCATGGACATAGTCATGTCTGGGTTTGAGTGAGAACTAACTCTGGTCAGTGATTTTACTTTTCAGCTCAGTTCTTCTAACCAGCTGCAGTGTCTGAAGTCAGCAGTGTGTTCTCATAGGCAGTGTCTGCTCCCTGCAGTCACACCCCATATTTAGAGTTGGCTCCAAGGGCTGCTGTGCAGACCAAGGCCACTGCTGGATCTTGTGGACCACAATGGGGGGTGCAGAAAGTGAAAGGCAGCACCTGCAGGGAGGAGCAGCCAGGAAAGGTGACTCCAAACTGACCAATGAGGGATTGCATCCCATAGGTGTCATAACTGGTATAAAGCTGAGGGATCATGAGGGTCAAGCCCTTATTTGGGTCAGCTCTTGGTTTCTCCTTGCTTCTTCACTGGCCAGCATCCAATGGGGACTCTGTCCATTCTGCCTTCAGTCATGATCTGTGTGTTCCTGCATCCAGCTCCTGAACACAGTTCCTGGAGGCAGCATCAGTGGGGATGGTGACATAATTGCCACTGGGGAGTGTGTGTGTGTGTGTGTGATGGGTTCAGTACTGTTTTTGTATATATTCCCTTTTTATTATTTTCATTAAAGCTGTTCTGGCTTCCTTTTCTAATTGCTACATCTCTCTCCTTTATTCCCCTTCTCTTCCCCTCTGGGGTTAACCTTTTATAGGTCTAGCAGGCTACCCTGACCCTAAACTGTGACAAGTCAGCAGGTCACAAAGTATAGCTAATTAAGCTTTTGCTAGAAGCTCCCCAATGAAGTAGGCTCAGGGCTCTGCAGCTCAGTAACAGAATCACAGAAACCTCTCAACACCTTCTTATGTTTAGGGGAATACACATATGTACCTTGGGTATGCTTTTAGCTAAGGGAATACATTTGTTGCAAGGCAAGATTAATATGTGGGATAGCAATCAGCAGATCAGGAACATAGGAGGAAAACTGGTAGAAAATATGATTTCTAGTCCCCTTGATGAAAATAAGTGAGAACCAGCACTGGAAAAGGTAAGAGGCTGGAGAAAAATAGCACTGGGACTGCAGTTAGAAAACCCAGTCATGCTGGAGGATACATTCTTCAGACTGTCATCCTCCTCCATTACAGGGTTGTTATCTCCTGGTAGCAGAGAGACTTTCTTGCTTCAGTAAAAGATGAAGGTGTGGAAGAGGAATTTTGGATAGGGAAGTAGTGGACTGACAGTAGGAAGACATGGAAATGTAAAAGAGAAGCTAAAGCTCTGAAACCCACTGGCTGTCATGTTAAGGAGGAAGAAAGCACTGAGATGAATATTTGGTTAAGTTTCAAACAAAGCAAATGATCCCTTCTTTGAGTGGTAAAGAGGAGCTAAGGCAAGAGAGAAGGATGAGGTTAAAATATTCTGTTAAAACAGCCTGATAATAATCCACACAGAAACTGACAGTTCTTGTTGGCAGACATGGGAATAAGAAGTTTGGGATATAGTCAGTATATTAAAAGACCAGTGGATGGCAGCATATTTTTATGCCACATGCTTTGGTTGTAGCTCATCTCCTGACTTGGATGTTATATGTCCCAACAATATCTGGTAAGTTAGCACATGCTGCAGGAATTTGCTTTTTATGTATAGTTCATATATTTCTCTAAGACAGCAGTGACCACTGTTGGGGAGATGAACATGTTTTACAGGGTTAGGAGCGAAAGGCATAGAACAGGAGTGGAAGGGAGAACAAGAAGGATAACTTGATATGACCCAGCTGTATGCACCTTCTAAGAGTTTATCAGAATATTTTGGGAGTAAAAATGCATAAGGCTATGCCTAAAGAATCACCTTAGTATATTACTTCTGATAATTTAGTGCAGTCTCAGTCTGAAGTTTACTGTTCTGATAGGAAGATCATTTATTCTCAGAAGTTGGGAACAAAATCTGTAAATGGAAGAGAAATTTCTTGAGATATAAACCAACGTACAAATAGAAAAACTGAGCACCACTTCAGGCTTCACACCTATCCAATGAAATCTGGTGTGCATGAAGTAAAGGGAAGACTTACTTGCTAATTAGACCAGAAAAAACCAGACCCACAGAATTCTTGCTTACCATATTTATTCACTCTAAGTAGAGAAAACCTGGAAAGTCATAGTGGAATTGACTCACCATACAAACCATCTACATTTCATACTGACATACATTTCAACTGAGAAAGAAAAATATACATTTTAAAAGAATAGTTTATAAATTCATTTGATAAACATAATGCTGATAAACTTGTGAAAGTCAGAAAGAAAGGTTTTCCAAGACTCTTATCTCATGTTTTCTGGAGCAAAACACTTAAGGTAAAGCACACATGACATCTGACTTCCATACACCTCAGAGGTTTTCTATGTAGTCTTCACTAAAGTGTACTTACTAAATGTTTTACAGTACCAGAGCATGAGTTCCTCCATCAGTTTCAAAAACAGTGAACTAACTACTCACTAGAAATGGTGCTCTGAGAAGGACAGCAGGAACAGAAGAGGGCATTGGCAGTCAGGCTTCTTTGGGAGATAGTCCATCACATTTGGTTCTGACCTTCTTGCAAACAGCATCAGACAAAAAGCATGATGATAATTTTAATTATCTGAAGCTCTTTAAGAGCATCTGCAAAAACAGGTCAAATTATAACAAACTGATATTTGCATAATTAACTTTGAAACAAAGCAGGTTGTTAGTGATAAATGCATGAAGAGAGGAAACATTAAGACAAGTTCTGTTTGTCAACTCGTCAGATACGTGTGCTGGAGCTGCCCCTGCCAATTACAAGATGTTCAGAACAGCACAACAGATTTAAAAATGAATATAGAAGCTGGAAGGTTTCTTTGATTGTAGCACACTTCATCTGAGAAGATGACCATGACTGATCCAACATGAAATGGAAAGACAACTGCAAGTGAGGATTTATAGGCGTTCTAATTTTTCACTGAGAAATTCTTCCACGCTGTCTGTGTTCCACTTGAGGATGCTCAGCTCTTCTGCAATGTTCCCACTGTCATCCAGCAGCTTTAGTACAGGGTCAGAACCACGCAGCCTTGATCAAAAAATGTCCAACTGTAATTTGTATATTATCATTAAGTCAGTTCGTTTCCAAATTGCTCACCTGCAGGGCCCTGCTGCAGTGCTTGCTTTGGGAGGCAGGACTCCAGCCATGATCTCACCCAAAAAAACAAAGCCCGAGATGCCAGTTGGTGTTGAAGTCCTGGAGGAGCATCAGCTCTGCAGCTGCACCCCAGTCCCTTCCTTCAGCACTCCCTGAATGGTGTTTCTTAGAAGTCACCCACTTAACACTCTGCCACGACTGCCACCTTTTGGCTTGTAGAATGCTGGGAAGGCAAAGAGGAGCAATGTTATTAATTCACTGNTAAGAGTTTATCAGAATATTTTGGGAGTAAAAATGCATAAGGCTATGCCTAAAGAATCACCTTAGTATATTACTTCTGATAATTTAGTGCAGTCTCAGTCTGAAGTTTACTGTTCTGATAGGAAGATCATTTATTCTCAGAAGTTGGGAACAAAATCTGTAAATGGAAGAGAAATTTCTTGAGATATAAACCAACGTACAAATAGAAAAACTGAGCACCACTTCAGGCTTCACACCTATCCAATGAAATCTGGTGTGCATGAAGTAAAGGGAAGACTTACTTGCTAATTAGACCAGAAAAAACCAGACCCACAGAATTCTTGCTTACCATATTTATTCACTCTAAGTAGAGAAAACCTGGAAAGTCATAGTGGAATTGACTCACCATACAAACCATCTACATTTCATACTGACATACATTTCAACTGAGAAAGAAAAATATACATTTTAAAAGAATAGTTTATAAATTCATTTGATAAACATAATGCTGATAAACTTGTGAAAGTCAGAAAGAAAGGTTTTCCAAGACTCTTATCTCATGTTTTCTGGAGCAAAACACTTAAGGTAAAGCACACATGACATCTGACTTCCATACACCTCAGAGGTTTTCTATGTAGTCTTCACTAAAGTGTACTTACTAAATGTTTTACAGTACCAGAGCATGAGTTCCTCCATCAGTTTCAAAAACAGTGAACTAACTACTCACTAGAAATGGTGCTCTGAGAAGGACAGCAGGAACAGAAGAGGGCATTGGCAGTCAGGCTTCTTTGGGAGATAGTCCATCACATTTGGTTCTGACCTTCTTGCAAACAGCATCAGACAAAAAGCATGATGATAATTTTAATTATCTGAAGCTCTTTAAGAGCATCTGCAAAAACAGGTCAAATTATAACAAACTGATATTTGCATAATTAACTTTGAAACAAAGCAGGTTGTTAGTGATAAATGCATGAAGAGAGGAAACATTAAGACAAGTTCTGTTTGTCAACTCGTCAGATACGTGTGCTGGAGCTGCCCCTGCCAATTACAAGATGTTCAGAACAGCACAACAGATTTAAAAATGAATATAGAAGCTGGAAGGTTTCTTTGATTGTAGCACACTTCATCTGAGAAGATGACCATGACTGATCCAACATGAAATGGAAAGACAACTGCAAGTGAGGATTTATAGGCGTTCTAATTTTTCACTGAGAAATTCTTCCACGCTGTCTGTGTTCCACTTGAGGATGCTCAGCTCTTCTGCAATGTTCCCACTGTCATCCAGCAGCTTTAGTACAGGGTCAGAACCACGCACGTACTGCAGGAAAAAAAAGTCAGTTACCTTGGGCTAGATTTGCATTCTCTATATTAGCACTTCCCTCCCACAGCTGATTTTCATCAGTTAAAGATGTCAAAACAAGAATAGTAAGAAGTCCAAAGTGTCCCCACGAAGTAGGAATACTTACGAACAGAGCACTAAATTACAGCATTATTCTGGGTGAACTTCAGTGACACAATTTGTGCTAAAGCAATCAACCAAAGTTCTGGCTTTTTAAAGATTAGAATTCTTTAAAAACAATCAGACAAGCTTGGCTTTTCCTGACAATGCTCAATGCTATAAATATTCCAGCACCATGCAGTTTGTTCTGAATTTATGAATTTCATTACTAGGGTGGTTAACAACAGTGTATTCTGCTTTTCTTGAAGAAAACAGATCTATAAAAAGCAAATTAAGCTGATGAGATCAGTCTTTCAGCTTTTCTCCTTATGCTGCTACCTCCTCTCCTCCAGTATTTTTTCACCTACTGTGCAGATCGAAAGGAGAAGATGTTCAAAGCTACAGTTTGTATGTGTGTTGTATGCAAAGAAAGAACTGGTAACTGAAGCTTTAAAGATGCTGTAAATTGCACACTGCACTGGCAGCAGCTGGCCAGGGACTGATCTAATCTCTGGATTAGATGCTTTCTTGCCTAGTCCTAAGGAGTGAGGGTGGGAGAAAATGAAGCAAAGGGACGAGAAGGACTAATTTCACAGAAGATTAAAACAAATTAATTTAAGAGCAGTAAATGTTTATCTTGAGATCCAGAGCAGCATTACTTGCCTTAAACAGAACAGGTAAGAAACATGTTAAGTTCAGATGCTGGACTTGCATTTAATGTCAGAGAGAGGAAAGTGCAGAAGGAGTGAAATGCAGAGGAGCAGGTGTGTTGTTCTTGTTCTCCTTAGCCTACCAGGCAAGCCAATGCATATGCAGGGAGGCAGTACCATAAACCTGCCTTTGAAAGATGATATTCTGCTTCAAACAGTTGAAGTTACTGAAGTTGGACTTATGCATCAAGCAGCAGAATGATTTTTTTCTCATATGATCAACAGCCTTTTGTCCATTTCAGAAATTTCTGGTCATTTCTGGTCTCTTTAACAGTTCTGCTTTCAATTTCTAATGTAATCACATTCTTTCCTGCTGTGTTGTATCTGTGCCTATGAGGCTTTGTTGGTAACATAATATTTTAATGCTTCTGAAGACTCACTAGGTCACAAAATACATAATAAGAATACAAGCTTTTAACAGTATTAGAAGGCTTGAACCATTTAAGTTTCTGGAAACATTCTCCCTGAAGTATTTTACTTTACCTTACTGAGCTAACCTAGTTGGTTTTACTCAGTGAAGCTAGTGGCACCTCTAACCTGGTTTTCCAAAAGTGCTGTAAAATAAATACAGATCCATTTGCACTAATAACTTTTTTTTTCTTGTAGTGCTCTGATGTTCAATACAGCTACAAAGTTTAAAATAAAAATGAAACAGCCAGACATGCAGAAGGAAATAGTTTTTTGGATGGAATCTGCTGCTGAGAAAACAAATCACTTACTGCAGCCATGCATAGCTATGAAGTGATTCCAGATGGTGCTATTTAGTGAACAGAGATGGGAGCACAGGATGTGAGAATCAAGATGTCTATGTGTGAAGTCTGCTGAAGTTCATGCTGGCTTTAGAGGAAAGTGAGTCTTACATTACATCTTGAAGCCAAAGATTGAGCTTAAGAAAGCACAGCTCATGCAGCTCTGCATGTATGCAAGTCATAAGATACACCATTCAGTATATGCATTTCTATATAGCTGCATTGAGGACTATAAGGAAAGGCAGAATCATAGAACACAGTAAGGAAATTCTGAGAGGGAGGAGAA
>VYZU01025635.1:104291-153801 GCA_013401355.1 Ceyx cyanopectus | reverse complement strand
TCTGTGATTCTGTGATTGTTACATACCATTCCTGGCAATAAAGCACCTCAGTCACTCTTTACTCTCCTTGCTTTCTTGCAATTGCAGCCTGGCAGCAAGCATACAGCAGCATGCCTTTTCTTTAATATAAGCAAGTCCTTTTATCTTCTGCTACATGTTTTCTTGCATAAAAAGCCCAAGGAACTGATCAGAGCCCAGGCCAATGCAATACATTGTAGTGTAAAAATAAAGGGGGGGGGTTGTGTGTGTAAAAAAATCAATATATTGTGTTTCATTGCAGATGTAAACTGCTTTATCCACCAAAATACAGCACAAACACTAGCATCTCTCTGTCATCACACCTCTGGGATGCCAAAGACACTACTCTATAGAGACTGTATTTATTTCCCTCACCACATTACTACTAGAACTCATTTGCAAGATAAAATTAGTGCAGAGCAGAACCTTCCCGTGGAAAGTGGTGCTATCTACAGAGTGGTTCTTTTGCTGCTGCAAACGATCAGTCTTGATGACTGTCATTTTTTTTTGTTCCATCTAGAATGACGGTTCAGAAGCTGTCATTTCTAGAACTGAAATAATTTATTTATAAGTAATATAAAAATCAGCAACTGTCCTGACTGTTCTTGAAGGCAATTTTCTTGTCTTCACTGCTGGAGTAGCCAAAACCCTGTCACTTTTTTTTTCTGGAAGATCAGAAATATGCATCTTTAATAAAACTCATTATCCATGCAAAGCTGGACTTGACAGACATTATCATAAATTACATTAACTCTCTATTACATTTATATAGAGCCTTTTAGCCAAACAGAACATTTTTGGATTCATTCTTTTCTGCTGCAAAACAAGCAAACCACCAGCTATTCCATCACTTATCTCAACGGGTCTCCTCATCAGCAGCTGTTCAAACATTTGTTAAATCACTTCACAGCAAATCACAACAGGGTGCAGTGTGCCTGCTCCTCATTGCAACTTCACCACAGCCATATTGAACATGACCTAAGAAATATATGCTGAAAAATAGTTTATTTTCATCAACAGGCATCCTGCAAGTCTCCTAGGATACTGGAAAGTTCCATAGGTAAGTAGTGTCTCCAGGTCTGTGAGAGATGAATAGATTCATTCATCCTGAAACCTAGTTCCTGAGAATGTGTGTGCAAGGGTCCAAATAATCAGACTTTACACTATGGTGCCCAAAGGCTAGGCCTAGGTCTCTATTTATTCATTTATTTTATAGATATTGTAGCAGAACCTACTATTAATACCAGCATCATGCTGTGATGAACACTCAGCAAATATTGAAAAGAATTCCCACCTCTATCACATGAATGTGAGAAGACATGAAGTGACTTGGGGAAAGAAAAGAATCTCTGATGTCGGGGAGAAAAAAATCAAATTTTCTGACTTTTCTGTTACTGCCCAAGCCCCTGAAGCCTTCAGGCTTCCTTCCCACTTTGTCCTGAGCTCCTAGAATTTCTCTATGCTGCACCCTTGAACTTTAGACAAGTACATTTAAAATTTGGTCTTAATTATTGAGCTTTGAGTAAGGAAATGTTTCTTTTTCTGCAACTCCATTTCCTCAGCCACCTAGCAGCATGGGACTACAGCTGCCATCTCAGGCTTGCTCTGCTTACCCACTCTTTGGTTGGCTTTGGACATCCCCAATGTTTCCCCTCTGGACAACTCTCTCTTCTCTGCCAAATAACTTCCATTTCCAAATCTTGCCACTCTTGCTCTCAAAACCTCCAGGGAAAAGAGATGACAGGAAAAGCATCCAGAACAGACTCGACTCAGGGAAGATGAGGAAGCCCAAGAACCAAGCCAAAGAGTAACAGAATGACACAGGATTATTGCTGAGGCTGGACTAGACCTTTGAGATCAGCAAGCCCAGCCTAAGAGCTGACACCAGAGCCCCCAGCTAGACCATGGCACTGAGTGCCACAGCCAATCCAAACAAAACCCTTAACATTAAAAGGAGCTCAAGGTGATGTGTTTGATATCAGGATTTCCTTACTGTTTGTGTGATCACACCCTGTGCCCTTGTCAAATGTCATGGAACCTCAGAGATTTTTTTTAGGCCTTTCTCATAAAAGACGAGCTGTAAAATCTCTGAGGCTGAATCCTGTTTGAAGAGAAGCAGCAGAGGTATGAAGGAAAGCAGCAGCCCTACTGAGCCAAGTGCCATGGTACTGGGAAGTTCTTCACTGGCACTTCCAGAAGAGCAGTTATTCTGCATCCTATGACTGTATGCAGGGAGTAAATGCCACAGGACCTTCTTTCTGATTATTTTTTTACTTACTCTATTCAGATGGACTTCTGCTGGCCTTTCCCACCGTGGTGTTCTACCCTTGAGCTGAAAACCAGCACATTGCTCAGCACTCCTGGACAGTGCCTTTGCTGTCTGAACCAGTAGGAAATGCTGCTGCTTTTGCAGAAGTTTTCCCATGAAAGCAGCAGTGTTCTCAAAGCTCAGACTCCTGAAAAGAACACAGCTGTTGTGTACAAGGCATCACATATAGACACAGCAAACAGGAGCTTAGCAGCCTTTGAAACACTCCTTCCCTGAGGTGGACACTACAAGGAAGTAGAATTACTGGGTTAATTAGAACCTTTCAGGAAGTAGATCTGCTAAACAACGAGCTCTGTCCAAAATAAAACCAAAGCAAAAGGCCTCAGAAAAAATAGGGGTTGAGAAAAAGTGAGTGAAAAAGTCAGCAAAGGGAGGGTTTCCCCTACAGGTTTGTGGGAAAACTTGTTGAAGTCTGAATGCACTGGTTTTGTTTGGTGTGGTGGCTGCAATCTAAAATTAAAAATTAAATTAAAATGCAGATTTTGCCCATAAAAATTTAGACTGTTTCGAGAGATTCTGTCCTGTGTTATTTTTCAGTTAAAAACTAAGGATTTAAAAGGTGTGCTGTTAGCAGCAGCTGCTATGGGTTTGAAATGCTTCAGGGATCTGCAATTCCAATTTGGCAAATTAGAGCCTTAGTTCAGAAAATAAGGAATGCAGACATAGCACAGAACTGGTTTGGTTTAAGCATATTACAATAAAAAACATTATTTATTTGGCTATAAGGATAGAACAGTCTTCTTATTGGAATAATTGGGTTTGTACACGTAATTAATATTCCTGTACAGATGCTAATGATCCCATTGGTGAGTTCAATAATTTTGTCATTTTAGTGCTTTTGTAGCTGCATATATTTAAGGAAATAGGGTAAATAAGGTGGCCAAAAGGAGGGCAGACTGCTTATTAGTTTTAAATAAGTAAGTGAGGAGACATAAGCAAGCCAAACAAGGCTTTAGAGATACAGGTTTTACTAGTTGCTGTATTTTTTTAATTTATTTTTTTTTTAACTTTCTGTTAGGGAAAGTAGCATAAAGAGAAAGACACAGCATTTTTCAAGAATAAAAATTAATTTTCAAATTCTCTTTCTAGGACTGGATTCCAACATAAGCACACTACTGAAATGTCCTAAACAACTGTTATAAATAGCACTGGTGGGAAAAAAATAACTGCATGGAATGGGAATTTTAAAGCATTTAGACTGTTATCTCTCACTGGAATTCACTGTGACTAAGCTCTTTATGCTACTTNAAACTAAGGATTTAAAAGGTGTGCTGTTAGCAGCAGCTGCTATGGGTTTGAAATGCTTCAGGGATCTGCAATTCCAATTTGGCAAATTAGAGCCTTAGTTCAGAAAATAAGGAATGCAGACATAGCACAGAACTGGTTTGGTTTAAGCATATTACAATAAAAAACATTATTTATTTGGCTATAAGGATAGAACAGTCTTCTTATTGGAATAATTGGGTTTGTACACGTAATTAATATTCCTGTACAGATGCTAATGATCCCATTGGTGAGTTCAATAATTTTGTCATTTTAGTGCTTTTGTAGCTGCATATATTTAAGGAAATAGGGTAAATAAGGTGGCCAAAAGGAGGGCAGACTGCTTATTAGTTTTAAATAAGTAAGTGAGGAGACATAAGCAAGCCAAACAAGGCTTTAGAGATACAGGTTTTACTAGTTGNTGGGAAAAAAATAACTGCATGGAATGGGAATTTTAAAGCATTTAGACTGTTATCTCTCACTGGAATTCACTGTGACTAAGCTCTTTTGAATAAACTTGAAATTATAAACCATACAATATAGTATTTACCTAGCAAAATAAATAAAAAAAGACTAGACATGACCCCTTTTAAGTCTCCAGTGCCATCTGTGACCACTTAGAGATTGTTCCAGAGCTATTTATTCATTTTACAGTGTGTATTTTGGGTGTGTACACAGCACAAGAACTAGATCTCAAGAGTGATAGAAGTTCATTTCCAAGCACTAAGTGAATGGGATCCTGAAATTTTGCTACACACTGAAAAGGTTTTCTGAAGGGATTATGAAAGCTTGGGGGGGGAGGTAAACAGAAAAAAAGATTAAAAAAAAAAAAGATAAATGCAGTTTGGGTATCAGCAACGACCAACTCTCCATCACCTTTTGTATTTCAAGATCTCTATCTGTTTAGAAACTTTCTTTCTCAACCTCTAGTTTGCATGTTTTTGACAAGCTTCATTCAAAACACATGCAAATAGTAAATGTGTTAGTGTTGGAGGTAACATGAGATGATTTCTTTCTTCTTCATTCAATCAGATGAGCCTGTTAATTCCAGAAGACTGTGGTTTTGGATGGTGCTGATATTTGCATTAACAGGAACTGGGTGGCAGCTAAGTGTGTGCTTGCTTCAGCTTTATGGGGGGCTATTAGAGGGTTAGTAGTAGTTTGCATATTGAATGTAGACTCCTTTAGCACCTCTGAGTAGGCTACTCTTCCCTTGGCCGCTGCTAGAGCTGGATACTGAGCTAGAGGATCTGCCAGTCAGAGTGGATGGAGCTTATCATACATTATACCTATATATAAATAAAAAATATAAATTATTTATTAATTATTTATTAATAAATATTTATTATATAAATATAACAATATATAAAGATCGTGCAAGGTATTTACACTCTGTAGTAGCTGCTGCAGTGTCTGCTTCACACCAAATAACCTTCATTCTCCAGAAGAATTCAAGTCAAGCAGCAATCATCAAGCAGCACAACCACATACACCCCTGAATGCACCACTGCACTTCTATAAACATTCATTGTCTTCTTTCAATTAACAATTGATTTGAAAATTGAAAACCAGGGAGTTGAGTGCTTGGAAACATTCAGTTTGGGAAACTGGGAAAATGGGCTCATCTCCTGTGGCTCCTTTTTCTCTATGTTCTTCCTTAATAAGGCCTCAGCATTTCACTGACCACTGAAGAATTCCAAGAATGTCCTTTACCAAGACACCACCCAGCTAATTACAACTAAATACTTGTTCTGAAAGAATTCCATAGCAAATCCCAAACCTTTTAAAGCCATAGCATTCATGTTTTTTGTTTTCCAGGTGATGTCTCTCTTTCTTTTGCCTTTGCAATATTTGTCCAATAATTATTCCATCACAAGCATGAGACTGGAAGATCCTGTATCATTTTTCATGATTTATACAGTCCAGTTTTCAAGTTTTGGTCTCAAGAGTTTGTTCTCTGCTTGCTGGGTTGCTTTTGGAGTGTGGCTAAGCCTGTCTACCATGGGAGAGAAAAGGAAAAGGGAAGAAAGGAATGAAGGGGATGAAATAAATTGCTAGAACTTATATTCACTTGGGGCAAGGAAAGATGCAGTAATGGCTGAAAATGAGACAAAAAACCCCAAACCATTAAGAGTAGTCCCCAAACACTTCATCTTATAATTTCTATAATTTTCTTTCTTCTTTCATCTTTTTTTTTTTTCTTTTTTTATCTACATGTAAATATTCTGGGAATCCAATCTCCTCACTTGTTAATGTTAGGAAGAAAAACTCATTCTGTGTACCATCAACCCCCAATTCCCTGAATAGAGAAGAACCAAAGAACTCAAAAGTTGAGCACAACCTGCTCAGAAGCAGCTGTAACTCCATTTGGGATTGGAAAACCCCCCACTTCACAGTGTTCTGTTGTGTTCAGCACGACCCAGCTGCATGACAGCCCTGGTCTCAGAACATAAGGAGCTTGGCAGAAGAGAGAATGACTTGACATACAGAAAACATTTTCATGCCACTTCCACACTCATGCACATTCCACTTTCCCTCTTACCCCACCCAAATTAGATTAAATCACTCTTACAGTTGTTGATATTTACACCAATGGGATTGCTTTGATGCACATGTCACTGCTTTTTGGTACAACACCCAAACTGTATTCCTGTCTGGATATAAAGCATGAAAAATAAATGGATAAATACAAACATATTTGAATGCTTCAGTTCTGTGGGTTGCCACAAAAGTTTCAGTTCTCAAGGCGTAGCTTTAAGACTAGAACAGGGAGTTTATGAAATCACTAAGTCTGGAGCTCAGAAACTGCATCTCGTTTCAAAAAATGTTTGAAATCTCCTCATTTAACAGTTTCTGAAGTGAAATTTAGACAATTCCAGGACTGCTTGTCCTAATTGGCAATGCAAAGTTTTACAAAAGCTTAATGGAATTTAAGGCTTAAAAAAAACCAAAACCAAACCAAACCCCAGAGAATCATCCTTCCAGAGTCTCAGAAGCCTCAGCTACCATTCCTGGCAACAAATAAGGAGTCTGCAGTACTTCATTCGTGTCCCTTAGCCAAATCTCAGAGCAGTTGAAGACACAGAGGGATACACTGGCACTTGCTGCTCACTGGCACAGCAGGGAATGGCAGCACTGCCCTTGCACAGACACTGACATGACCCTTCCCATATAACAAATTCTTTACATTTTGTTAACATGGCATTTCAAAATACAACATTTTGGGGTTTTTTTTGCATTAAAATGAGAAATTATTACTGTACCGTGCTAAACTTTTGGACTTTCTAGTAGATATCAAGATCTAATTGTAGAGCTGAGATAGTCTTATTTGAATGCTAACAATGCTGAAATAGGCAAACTGTACAAGACAGGGGAAAATATGATTTAAGATTATTTTTCCCCTATTATGAAATACAGGACTTCCAAACTTTCTCTTAGCACAGTGACATAGCTGTAAAACACAAGCAATTGTGGTTTTCACTTCATTTTTGTTTGTTCAGGCCAGCAAACTTTCCTTACTAATACCTACAGTGTTTCAGAGTCTGGAGCCAGGTGCAGCCAGATTAACATCACCAAGCTTTCTAAAAGTCTGGAGTGTGCAAACTGAGAGCATTGACAGACACTGCTGAGCTCCCCCCTCAGTCTCCTCCAGGCTAAAGAGCCCCAGCTCTCTCAGCCTCTCCTCAGCAGGGAGATCTCCACTCCCTTCAGCATCTCGGTGCCCTGCACTGGACTCTCTCCAGTAAATCTCTGTCTTTTCTGAACTGGGGTGCCCAGCACTGGACACAGGATTCCAGGTGAGGTCTCACCAGTGCAGAGTAGAGGGGGAGGAGAACCTCCCTTGCCCTGCTGGCCACACTTTTCCTAATGCCCCCAGGATGCCATTGGCCTTCCTGGCTACAAGGGCTCAAAGGTCTATTGCAGCCTCAGCAGTAATCCTCTGTGATTCTGTGTAGAGGGCGGGAAGGAGCTGAGGGCAGCCACAGGCCCAAGGCCAATGGCAGCTCTGTTGAGTGCACAACAGGCACCCCAGGCCAACACTGCTGTGCCCAGGGGTGTGAGGTACACAGGGAGCTAAGGTGGCAGAGATACCAGAACCTTCTTGGAAAGCTGGTCGAGATGCTTATTTCATTTATATATATGTACAAGACATGGCTTCTATTTATTCTGAGCATTGAGCATCTCTTCACGTTGCTTTCTGCAGAATAATGCCTGAAGGTTGACACAGTTTCATGTCTCTTACCTCTCTGCCATCATTGCCATTGGGCCAAGCTGGACATCTGTCTTCCACAGAACTCCCAACACCTCACTGCAGCCCAGTGGTTTAGTATGACTGTTTTCCCTGGAAGATGCAGGTTAGCTGTTAGTTTCAAGTTTTTTTGGCATCTGAAAGATACCTGTTTGCTGGCAGGGTCAAAGGATTTTTCTTGGAAATTAGTTTCACTGGCTGACATTTCTCCTCTCCCTTCTTATTTAAAAAAAAAAAAAAAGGAAAAAACAGTGTACTTTCCAGCCTTGGCAATGCTCCAGCTATTTTCTGTCATAATCTAGAGTTAATTGTGTCAGGTTTTTAATGGTTCATCTTAGTACAACCCAACTTGCTCTTTCTTCCATTTAACCAGTGTTTCATAACTTCATCATTTCACAAATTAATTTCCACTTTTTTTTTGTTGTTCCACCACAGTTTTTTACCACACCATCAGTGTTTTGCCTCCATGCAAGGTTTGCAGGTAGATGCTTTGGGCAAGCTGGGATTTCTGCTCTCCTGATCTACGCCTAGTCAAGAGTCTGTTTATCTAGGTGAACTTTAGCTTTGACTGGAACTTCACCTTGTGTTGCCTCTAGGTGCTTTAGACAAATTAACTTTCTCCTGTGCTGGCTGGTTTCCCTGCAGCTCTCCTATCTCACAGAGCCTCCCAACACCACAGTGCCCCACGGCAGGGTTAGGCTGTTTGTTGACATATAAACATGTGGCACGCTCCACCCGGACAAGTGGTTGGTTTTGCATAGCTAGGAGATAACAGGGCTGTAAATTTTATTGCTAAATATTTTAAACATNATTAGTCATTTTTTCATCCAGGTTCAAGCAAATTATTAAAACAATATTTTAATTTCCATAGTTTTTTCAATTCAATGCCTTCTTATATATCCATACATAAATAGCCAAAAATGGCTATTTCTTTTTTTGCTCTATTTTGTACCTTACTGGTCAGTGTCTTTCTCCTGAAAACGTCTCTATCTACATGAGTATTAACACATACACTGAACAAAGGTTATCTGCCTCTTGAAACATAAGGTATAAAATAGAAAATACAAGAATTCCATGTAACAGAACTGAAACCAAAGTCAAAAGAGATTTCACCAATTTAACCAACAGTATACAGAATATCTGAAACTGCCAGAGTACTCAAGTTCTAATGCAAAATATAATCACAAGGCCATCCTAAGGTCTNAAAAAAAGGAAAAAACAGTGTACTTTCCAGCCTTGGCAATGCTCCAGCTATTTTCTGTCATAATCTAGAGTTAATTGTGTCAGGTTTTTAATGGTTCATCTTAGTACAACCCAACTTGCTCTTTCTTCCATTTAACCAGTGTTTCATAACTTCATCATTTCACAAATTAATTTCCACTTTTTTTTTGTTGTTCCACCACAGTTTTTTACCACACCATCAGTGTTTTGCCTCCATGCAAGGTTTGCAGGTAGATGCTTTGGGCAAGCTGGGATTTCTGCTCTCCTGATCTACGCCTAGTCAAGAGTCTGTTTATCTAGGTGAACTTTAGCTTTGACTGGAACTTCACCTTGTGTTGCCTCTAGGTGCTTTAGACAAATTAACTTTCTCCTGTGCTGGCTGGTTTCCCTGCAGCTCTCCTATCTCACAGAGCCTCCCAACACCACAGTGCCCCACGGCAGGGTTAGGCTGTTTGTTGACATATAAACATGTGGCACGCTCCACCCGGACAAGTGGTTGGTTTTGCATAGCTAGGAGATAACAGGGCTGTAAATTTTATTGCTAAATATTTTAAACATAGATCTACAATTTATTTTTTTTTTCCCCCAAGAATTGTGGTTTAGGCCTGATTGGGATCTCACTTTTATCAATTTTAGGTGGGTATAGCAGCAACATGTTACTTAGTTATGAATAAAATTAGGGTAAAACTCTTTGGTTTGCTTTTCAATAGCACTTGTGAGTTTTGTTTAACATAATATAAACAATTTTAAAAGATACATTAGTCATTTTTTCATCCAGGTTCAAGCAAATTATTAAAACAATATTTTAATTTCCATAGTTTTTTCAATTCAATGCCTTCTTATATATCCATACATAAATAGCCAAAAATGGCTATTTCTTTTTTTGCTCTATTTTGTACCTTACTGGTCAGTGTCTTTCTCCTGAAAACGTCTCTATCTACATGAGTATTAACACAGATATTTTTCCCTGTTATTTTTCCCTGTACAGATTCAGAAGTCTTCACCACAGAGCTGTTGTTGCTGCATCAGTTCTCTCCACAGACTCTCAAACTGCCCAGGATTTGACAAGGTAATTTCAGTACTGCCACATCACACTTGAAACAGAATATCTCAAATGGGAGTGTGTTTTCTTATTCATGGCATTAACATTTTATACCATTTACATAATTTCTTAAGTTCCTGTAAAATGAAAGAAAATCATACACTTAGAGCTCTTTTTTTTGTCAGGATGCTCAAAAGTCTCAGGGAAAAAATGTGAACCACTTATTCATATGTTTTAACAGTTTATGTTTAAACATAAAATGTGTTAATATAGTTACTCAAAAAATACCAGTGAAACTTGAATTTGGATGCCTTTGTGAGCTTCCTACAGGAAAAAAATAAAAAAGCATATGCTGACAAATTTGAAAGGTACATTTATGAGCCATGGATTGCAATAGATTTCAACCTTAAATCCACAAGAATCAGTCATTACTGTACTCTTGAGGTTTTTTTTGTTCTTTCCTGAGTGACTTTCAGATCTTGTTTCCAGTTCAGCTGCAAAAGCTGAGGGCAGTATTGCAATTGCAGTGGTGAGCAAGGGTTTGCTCTGCTGTTTCGACCTCTAAACACTATAAAATCCCTTTTCATAATGTTCCTTTTTATTACAGTATGTATGGGAATGAGCTATCATGTGCATCTTCTATAAGTAGAAGGTCAGAGGCTTTAAGACCTACAATAATTTCACTTCAGATATGTTTTCTGAAGAATTCTGTTTCCAGAAAGAAAAGTTAAAGCTGACCACAACAAATATTAACTTAATAATGGTTCTAGCTTGTTCAGTCAATATTAACTGAGGAAACTAATCTAAACAGAAGTAGATTATTTCAGAACACAACTTTACAGATTTATAAAGAGATTTTTCATGATGAAAATAATGCTTAACTAAGAGTTTTTCTTTTTGCATGCTTCACTGTATTTGTCTACATTCTCAGATCATTAATATGCATGATCATATCTTTTTGTGCTTGAATTCTTAGGTTTCACTTGCAGTTTATGTTTGTAGTGGTATACAAGGTTATTTTCTTTTCATGTATAGTGCCTTCACTTGTTAAATGACTGATCTTCTGTTGCAGAAGGGCTACAAATTACATGGTAGCAGCAGTAAGCCAGTCACAAACTACATCCATGCACTGGGAAACTGCAAATGCTGTTCCATTTCCACCACCAGTTCAGTCAGTGGAAAAATCTCTTTCTGATGTGCATCACCCACACAGGGTTCAGCTGTTCCACAGTGCTCTGCTTTTATCTTACACCAGTTCTGTGCCAGGTGTGGAATTCAGGTTACAGCAAGGCAGGTGGAGGGTGCACCTCTTTACCAGCACTAACCAGAAGCAATGCAGAATGCTCAGTGCTGGTTACAGTCTGGTCCATTACAATAGTGCTTTCTCCCCAAATAATGACAGATGCAGAAGGTTAAAGAACAGACAGCTCCTGCTGAGTCTAAAAATCAGGATAATGAGGTTAAAATATCTATACTTATTCTGTGATGAAAAGTGGTGTTGTAATTCTTTCAAGAGCCATCAGAGTTCAGTTGCAATAAGTCCCTTCACTGGAAATGAGCATTTTCTGCTTTCTGCAGAAAAGGTAAGGAGGGATTGTTGTTTCTTTAGGGGGCTGTCCCAAGGAGATAATGACAAGCTGTAAGCTATAATCACATGGCTAGGCTAGGGAGTCAGGCAAAGCAGGATGATGATGTTTCCCCCAGTACCTTTGATTGCAGCATGGGGAACTGCAGAGTGTTCATTTCTAGGCAAGCACACAATAACCCATGTATGCTGTGACCTCCTTGTCCTCCCTGTGACTCTCAGCTCTCATGGTAACAACACTGCTGAGCAAACTGAAGGGGAAGGGATTGGAAAAAAATCTCTTAAATGGGAAAAATAAACAGGCAGGCCTTGGGGGAAGTGTTTTGGGGTTATGAGGTCCCATCATGAGACAAGGGTGGGACAATTTTGAGATCTCTTCAAGCTTTATAGAACAGCCTTGATAAGTGGAAAAGTCACTGAGCATCATTCTTACTTTCAGATTGTTCATCTGCAAAGCTTTTAGATACTGGGTTATAATAAAGTTTAAAGGTTTAAATGAATTAAGAATTTTCAGAAGAATGGTCTAAGCGAACCTATACCTACTATCAAACATAATCCATATTAGTGAATTGGGGTTTTTTTATGATATTTTTTGAAATGGAGGTAATTCTTCAGAGAAACATCAAACCACAGCATGTTTTGAGCACTTATGGTTCAGAATCACTGCTAGCACTGCAAGTCAAATTTAGACAGCTGTAAATTTTGTCAGGCTCATTTCTGTTCAGCACAGTGAGTCAAATCATGAGTATGGCAGAACCAGCACATGAATATCAGCAGCTCATTCTCCTGCTGCTTCTGGTGGTGCTGTATAAACCCTGATGTACCACACATACAAGCCACACTATTATATGTACTGCTGAAAGGTAATTTGACACACAACTATTCTGTTTCTCCTGAGAAATTCAGAGTCTTGCTCCTCTAAGTTCTTTACTAAAGGTAGTTGGACACATGTTCAAGTGCAATGGTTCCTACAGCTCAGGCTGATGCCTGGAAAACCTTCTTCCTTTGGAAGCAAAACACCCACTGGACACAAAGGAAAATGTCAGGAAATTATTCTCTGTCACATATTAGCAGTGTTCAAACAGAAGCATGAAGCAGACAAAACACCCTATTTGTAAAGCAATTCCACATAATTACTTAATTGCTGTAAAAGATTAATTGTTCTCCCTGCAGTTTTGCCAGGCAAATGAACTTTTGTGGATTCTGTTACCTTAATTGAGCTGTGCTGCCAGGTTCAAGCCAACACCAAGAGTCACAGATTCCAAGAGGCTGGGAATGCTTCTGATGTGTCTACAAGAAGAACTGGGAAAGCTGTCAAGCTGCAGACTCACTGGTGCTCTGCACTCACACTCACTTGTTGGTGTTACTCCCTCTCTAAGCAGTTATTTGGGATAACAACCCACTCCAGCCATCACCTGGAAATAACAGTGGAATTAAAGGATTCATCTGACCACAGCTGAGGGCTCCTGATTCACTCTTGTTCCAGAATTTTCATGTTTCTATCACAGAATCACAGAGTGTCAGGGGTTGGAAGGGAGCTAGAAGATCATCTAGTCCAACCCCCCTGCCAGAGCAGGGTCACCCAGACCAAATCACCCAGGAACAGATATCATTGCATTTCTGACTTTGCTATGGAGACCTGACCTGTGCTATCCACAGCCTGCTTAACTGCTTCATTTTCATATTATCGGTTATCATCAACAGGTTTTTCCACAGCTATGACCTTATTTTTCTCCTCTGTACAGGGTTAAGAATGTGAACCAGACTTCANGTGCGGTGAGGGACACGGGGGGCGGGGGGGGGGTGGGGGGGGGGGGAAGAGCCTTGACTGACAGGTGTCTAGAAGGCTTTCAAATTTAAGGGTTGCCTTAACTTGCCAGGGGGTAAAAGACCACGTCTCTTTGCATATTTATTTGCATAAATCCTGGTATCCAAAATGGCACAAATTGACAATATTTGCTTTGAATAACATTCTTTATGAAAACCAGGAATAACTTTTTGCCAGCAAACATGCAGCTGATGTGGAGTGTCCTATCCTGGCTTGTGGGGAGAAGGTTCCAGGTTGTCATGCTCTTTAGCTGCATCCAGCTCATACCAAACATGCTGAAGGATACAAGTGCACCAGGAAAACAATGACTGCTCCACATGCTTCCTTATCACATATCTGCTTAAGGTATGGAGACAGCATTAGACAAAGCAAGATTCAGAGAGTATCTTGTCCTATTAATTAGCCCAAGTTAGCTCTTATTTGCCACTTCCAAACAGGGGGTAATCTTATGGTGCTGGAAAAATGCTCAGGTTTTATCAGCTTTGCATTTATCCCTAGAACAAATCTGGGATCAATAAAAATGCTCAGACCAACTGAGAAGCAAACAGCACCTGGTTGTTAATGTGAGATGATATGCAAGTTAAAATAGCCTCAGTTCACAGCAGAGCTGCAACTCTGAATGCTGTCTGCATGGTGCTGTGAATGGAGATGGAATTCAGTGCTGTGGAAGATACTTTTTCAGAGAAATTATTAAATTAAAGGCATTAAATACTCCTGTGGAAGAACCTGCAAGTCAGAACACACAAAACAAGCCCTTTAGTAACCCAGTAAGTTCTATAGATAACAAGAAAAGCATTAGATAAATCTCTAATTAGGCAGAGCTGGAAATGAGGAAGGTAACACAGCATCTCAGGATTTGGTAGATTTCAATATTTGCATTTCCAGGCAGGATTCATGTTTGTTCATCACCTTTTACAAGTGGTAGTGAGTCCACAGAAAGAGCTGGATGTCTCCTGTAACATGCTTGTTTGTATTGCCCACCTGAGAATTGCATAGGAGGGAACCCAATAAAGGAAAAATAATGTTCATTTAATTGCTCATTAAAGTAAGCATCCCCAGTTTAACTCAAAGTAAGATCAGTGGTAAGGGCAGCTTGTTACTAGTAACTTTAACTCATCCTGTAGAATTCTGTTGTTATTTTCCATTAACTTGTGTAGTATCATCTGAACAACAACAAGAAGAAGACCCTAGAACCTTCACCTGTGTGGAAATGTTACCTATTTAACTACAGAAAAGGAATCACTCTGCAAGTTGAGGGGTTAAAGACTTCCAGTCTAGCTGTGGAACACTTGCTTCCAGTGCCAGAATTAAAGGGCAGATCCAGAAGAATTCCTGAGGCTGGAGCTACACAGGGTAGTTCACAGCTGTGGCAGGCCCAGGTTGCAGCTACACTGGGTTCCTACAAAGCAGAGTAAATAACAAACCCCTCAATTCTTCTTCCATGCAAGAACTGTGCTAAACTTTTTTGCTTTTTTACAGAAAAGAGCTGTCATTAGAGATGTGCCCACTTGCAGAAATGCAGGTATGTGATGGGCATGGCAGTTTCAGGTGAGTTAGGTGATGCCACAATCCATTAAATAACCAGGTTCCCAGCTGACAAGGAAAAAAACCCCAAAATATTCCTCCACCTTCTCTGAACTTCTTGCATTTTTAGCATTCTTTCCATAAATCATGTAATAGCTGCCCTATTCATAGGAAAATGTATTGCTGAAGCTAAACCCTGGGACTTTTTCATTCCACTCTCATTGGAGGGAAGCATAATAAATTCAGCCTGATTTGCATGCAGGTTTGCATACCCACAACTCCTCCTGAGCTAGAAAACAATAAGCTGCTCACATCAGCACACACTGTTCAAACAGCAGCATCAAATAGCTGGAAAGTCATCAGCCTTCCCCTCCTGCTCTGACTCACTGGGACCCTGCCACAGCAAACCTCCAGCAAAGCCACAAAGGGGCTTTGGATCCCCACTGCTGCAGCCCAAATCATCTAGAGGGAAATGCTGAGTTCTAGCTGACCCCTAGGCAGATGGCCCAGCATAAACAGCTTTCCCTGGTGACACAAACATGACCACCCTTTCAGGCACAGAGCAGCCAGTTTATGGGCAATGTGTAATTAGCCACTGGCTGTGTGATGCTGCCATGAGACTTGGGGCATTAGTGCTGAGTAGACTCTCTGCAACTGGTGTTTTTGCAGGACTACAAGTGTGTTACTAGTCCAGCTTGGCACCTAGACATGGTTTCAAACGTGGGGAGGGAGGAACTCTCCTGACATGACAAGCAGTCACATCAGAGCTTCTGACAGCTCTCTGTGGAATGCACCAGTGTGCCAAGGATTAGCTGCTTTCCTCTTAGAACTACACATGCAGTCTGATGCTGACACCCACTTAGTGCCTGCTTGCCTTCCTTGTCTCTGGAGTCTGCCAGAGGACTGGTTAGTGGAACTCATCACTACCCTTCCTTGTCTTCTGGAGTCTGCCAGAGGGACTCAGGACTGGAACTCATCACTAGCATCTAGGAGGCAGCAGGAGAGGTTTTTGAGTGGAAAGGCTTGAATGAGAGCAGCAGCAACAGTTCAGAGCAGTGAGCTATCCAAAGCATGCCTACCCTCTGAAGGGTACTGCTGGCACTGCCACAGAGTGAAAGCTCATTGCAAACAGTTGTCAAAGACATTTAGTGTAGGAAACTTGTGTCACCCTAGGGTTAGGATGTGATTCCTTCAAACATCTAGCAGAAATGAAGGAAACCTTCCAACACTGAAACTGTGCAGCTGTGTCAACGTGCTGCTGACACTAAACACAGCATAAGAGAACAATTAGATGGAGGGATAGGAAACAAATACTTTCAGAAAGAAAACCATAAGGACTGTGGCATGAACAAAATAAGATGCTGGTGTAATTTAGCATGCTGTCAACATTTTTTTTTCCTGATGTGTTTATGTTTAATTAGTGCTAATCTTAAACATTGACTCAGGCTTATGCTATCTAGCTTTGAGTGTTCCAGTAATAAGTTAAAAAATATGGGGTTTATTAAGTTGAAAAAGGGATAAAAGATCAGATCAACTCTAACTTGATTTTTGTGCTACTAATTTAACTTAAAGCAGTTAAATGGCCTGCTTGATGCATGGGCATGCTAAGAGTATCAGAGACAACTAGAGACATAAAATTAAGTTTAAGTAGAGGGGAGGTGAAGTTCTTGGTACTCTGCAAGAATCCAAGGGAGAAGACTTCATCAGGAATCTTTGTCAAAGAAGCAGTGAATAGTTTTTTACCAATTAAATAGGAAATGAGTAGCATGCAGGGTAGAAATCAGGATAAATTACTTCTAAAGGTGGCTTGACTTGTCACCTTCCTACTTAAAGAGCACTGGCTGTCACATGCTGCACAAGGGGAAACTGTAGTTAGCTGCTAAGAGGTTTTGAGAGCAATGCTTTTAGGATTTTAAAAGAATCAAAACCAAGCTGAGGCAAAACGTATTTTGTACTTCAATTTAGCTCACACAAAAATAAGGTTTAGAGACGTATTCCCAAAATTATTTTTCATAGGGTATCATCAGGCAGAATATTGTGCAAGTCCACTCAAGAAGGGTTGTTTGAAGAGGTGAAAGTCTTTACCACCTTTCAACAAGATCTGCAACTGAAATAAGAAAAGATTCAGTGTTGTTCTGTCCAGGTTGTGACAGCCCTGCAGGTTTCCAGCACACAATAAGGGCCAACTGAGATGTACTCAACAGCAATGCCTCCAGGACTAGAGCAGTAAGATTCTTGCAGTTGTCAGCATTTAAAGCAGGGAAAGCCAGAGGTTACTAGAAGCATACAGCAGGCTCTTTGTTCCTACTTTCCAGATCCTCGGGGGGTACTCAGGCAAAAAAAAAAAACCCATAGGTCTGGGTCAGCTGTTTTCAAAACCCATTGGCAAGGGCTGCAGGGATTGCTGTGAAGTGCCATGAGCTGCTGGTGTTATGAACTGGCAAACCCACTGGGAAGAAGATCATTATTTTCCTCACCTGGGAACGTTTTCACCTGAAGCAACAAAGAAACTATTGACACTGCTAAACAGTGAAAAAAATCATAATATATCCTATCACAAGAGAAAGGTTAGTGTATTGTAATTTAGAATGGAGCTGGCCAAGTCCCCATTATATTCACTGGAGAAGCAAATACTGGCAGGACAGGAATGTGATTTTCCTTTACAGATACCTGCACCACACCTCTTGGGATCATCTTTGAAGAAGCAGTAGCATCTCAGCTCTCATCAGTTTATGATCTGAAGGTCAGGCAATAGCCACACCTAATATTTTCTGTCTCTTACCAAAGGGTTTCACAGGGCAGTGTGTGTTGGCTGTCACTTGCCACTGCTGAAACAGGGAAGGTTCTGTTCCCCAGCCCTGCAGTGTCACCAAGGCAATGCATCTGCACACTGAAGCTTGTGATCACCCCAAAAACTGATTAGCACAAACTATTTACCTTAAGGTCAGCAAGAATTAGCAGCATTTTTCTTGAGCCTCTTGACTTTTGACTGCTTTGCCCAATCCAGTGAAAAGCTCCACGAGAAGCCTGGCCCTTAAATATGAAGCATTAAGTGAAAATGTCATGCAGATTAATTACATTTCCTGCACTTTGAATGTTAACAACACATTCAGCAGCTCTTGCTGCTCACAGCTCTCCACTGTATCCTCCTCATCACTTTGCACCTACTCGTGTTCCCCTGCAGTCTCCTAAACTGCCTGCAATTATCCCAACACCAAATAGGTTTGCATTTGGAAGCTGAGCCAGCTGAGCATTGTTGGGGCTTCATTTTATTATGGGATTTTGCAGGTTTGGTTTGGGGTTTTTGTGATGTTCTGGAGATGTAGATGGGGCTCTTTCTGAACTGCTGGGGCATGAAGGACCCCCAAAGCTCTACGTTCTTAGCTAAAACAGCACATTCTATTGCAGCTGCTCTCATGATGAGAACAACCCCAAGGCTGTGGGTACCAGGGATACCTCTGGCTGCTCAGATCTCTGCTGTGAAGCCCCAAATCACTACCATGGTTGGGGTTTCAACACCCTCCCTGGTACTAGAGCACTGAAGAGTCACAGACTCCACTGCTGCAGACCCAGAGCAGAAACAGGACACTGGAATAGGAACCCAGGGAAGGTGTTTCTAATGAGGTCAGTGACAGTGAAGCAGCCCCAGGGGTTCAGCACATGGAACATATGCAGGAATTCATTGCTCATTTATCATTAAAATAATGATAATAATCACTGCCTGCAAGTGAAGGCTTCCAATCTTTGCAGTTTCACTATAGCAGAAAGAATGTCACAGAGCAGTTTCCACAGTGGCATCTCAATGCAAAACACACTCTTGGGAAAAAAATAAACAATCAAGAGTCTTTGCAGACAAAATTACTCAGAGTTCTCGTAGTCAAAATACTCTTTTCAAGCAGCATCAATTGGTGTTTGTAAATCAGACTATAGGTCTGTAAAGATCAGCAATGTTTTAAATATATTTTAGTTACATGTCCTAGTTTATTGACCTCTTTAACAGCATACTTAAAAACAACCAAAAAAAGCAAGCCAAAAACTCACCCCTAAACCACAGCTGCTTTTTCACCAAAACCTCTGTGTTTACCATATTGGTAAAATACACAGATAGGAGCATTACCTTGAACAGAGCAGTGCTGCTGCCTCTAAGAACAGCAGGTGTCTCCCTGCAGGCACTGGGCTGATGTGTAGCAGCTCCAGGAATCCATATGGTTGGTTATCAAAACCAGTTCTCTCTGCAAAACACAAAAATACAGATTGAGAAGAGTGCTCCTGGTTTGTTTTGGTACAAGGTAGTTCTGTTTTGAGGAAAATAAGATGACATCACATGCAATCATCTTCCCACATCTCCTTGCACAGCAGCTGCATTATCTGAGCAGCAGAATGGTTTCAGGGCAGCTGGTTAATCCCCATGGTCAGGGAAGCCACTGGAAAACTCACCTTTGTCTGTGAAGAGCTGGCTTTTTGGCAGCACTTTCTCATTTCCCCAAGCCTTGAGTGGAATTTATTTGGCAGCATCTGGGAAGCAGAGGCAATAGTTCCTGTCCTTTTGCATACCTGTATGGATTTCCTTGTATTATTTGAGACTGAGAACTAAGAGAGTTAAGATGCTGAGTAACAAAGGAATTGATTTTACTTCTTAGCATAATTTGGACTTGATTTTTTCCCCACACTTTTACTCTGTAAGTCCATAATGGAATATTTTCCATTCCAGTGCTAAATAAATCAATTTACTCTCAGTTTTGTGAACCATACACTCCACAGGAACTGTATTTCTGAGAGATGTGTTGCACGTCTGCTGAATCCAAGACACAACAGCACTGACTGCATTTCTCAGTGAGCAAGCCTCTCTAGAACAAATGCTGAATTGCAGGAGATATTATGGGCCACCTACTGTGCTGAGTTTCTTGAGAGGGCTGTAAAATTCTGAGGGCAGCAGTTACAGCTCAGGCCTGACTGCCAAAACCTTCAGTCATGGAGAAGGACACCACCAGAAAGTAATTTTGTGGTGTTCTTAAGGGACAGTGTCAGCAGTGTAGGTAGGTTCCAACTCCCAGTGAGAGCTTACCATAGAGGATATAAAACTGTGAATAGCCAGGACACCCTTACTAGTGAAAAAGTTGAAATATAAAACCAGAAAAAAAGAAGGGATGCAAAGCATGTGAAGATACAGTCTGGTTTCTGAAATTGCCAGTGATTGGCAACACTTAGATCCAGCAGGGAAGCTCCAACGTTGATGTTTATTTAGTGATAGTCTTTTGCATAATAGCAGCCAATTAATGCTCCTCAGGCATGCAAATTCTGATTGCCTAGACAAATGCTGTCTCAGCCACTACTACACTGCTCTCTCCTCGGGCTGATTGCCTGAGTCCAACCAGTAAGGGGACATTTCAAGACAGTACTACAGCACACACACAGGTACACACTCTTCTAGACAAATGCTTTATTCAAAATGCTTCTGGAGTGGCCCGTAACAAAACTGTACAGTTAAGAAGATACTCTACATCAATGTGGAACTTGAGATAAGTCTGCACTCATAAAAACTTCAGACACACGTTGACATTTTTTAATGGCTACAGTAGGGTGTAGGAAAAAGAAGCATTCTTTCTAATATTTACACAAACAGCATGGGCTGTTATCATTAGAATGAATAAAACCCCCTTACCATACAGGGACTTTTTGCAATACCTGCAAGAGCTAATGTGAAAGATCCAGCTTTTGGAATGAAAACTCAGAGGCATTTAAGAAATTTAAACTTTCTAGCTCCCCTTTCTTCTTCTCTCCCTGTTCCCCCTCAATATTAATGATTGATGGAGAAAGTTAATATAGAACAAAGGTGCCTTCTTGTTAGAAAACACATGTATTGAATATTTATGTATCCAGGACAGATCCTGATGCATTGGTAAGGAAGAAAAAAAAAATATATTAAAAATTACCCTGTACTTAGACCTGAAAACATGAAGATCCAGCTGCACCAGCAGAAGACAATTGCACAGTGTTTGGTTTTGCTTCTCTTTGGCTTCAAACTGACTGTGGTGTCCATGCTGATGCAGCCCCACTCCCCCTGGGCTGGAAAGGGAATCAGCATTTAGCCAATGTATGAGAAACCCAAAGGCAGCCCTCATCACTCAAGTGCTGGCTGTTACTCACTAAACCACAGTTGTTATTATGGGTCTTTGGGTGTCTCAGAATAGCTCTGGACCAAGAAGAACTTCCTAAGCACAAGGGAGGGTGTTTGGGGATATAGCCACATCTATTAGCACTTGAAAAGCAAAGCACTATTAGAACAGTGCCAGGAAAACCTTCCTGCCTAAGGCAAACAGTAACTTCTCAAGGATGTCTGGAGAGGACCATGGCTGGCAGCAATACAAGCACAGTGTCTCAGGAGAACTCCTCACTGCTCTTGCTGTTACGATCCCTTATTTTAATGTGGAGCTGCAAATGTGGAGTGTTTGTGATTTGAATAAGGATCACGGGTCACAAGTTTGTGGCTGTCAGAAAATAGGATGCAGTGCAGACCCCAGAGACAACGGGCTAATGCTAATCATCTGCCCACAGAACATTTCCTCTCATAAATAGTTATGCTTTGGGGTCTTAGAATCCTTCATTTAAACCTCTGTCCCTTCCCTGGAATACAGTGTGTTGTTTGTGCCGATACTGTTGTAAAAATGAGTGTTAAATTGGTTGAGCACAGAGTTGTTGTAACCAAGGTGGCTGGAAGGCACAGAATTGGACCACTCTCCCACACCGTGACTGGGGAGACTAGACAGTGGAGAGTAGGAGTTGAATCCCACCATATTCTGTCCCATTTTGTCAGTGGGCTCAGAGCTGAGTCCCAGGGGCACCGGGCGACTGCCCGAGTTCGAGCCGTTGACATACGCAGTCATGCTGGAGAGGAAGCTACTGAGGCACGGGCTGCTGGAAGAAGGAGGTGGAGATCCTTTCTCAGGTGAATTGTCAGTACCAGGTGATGTGTTTTCCAAGAGATCCTGATGCTCTACAGCTTTGGGGCTGCCAGGCAGGGCACTGTCCTCGGGTTTCTCAGGCCCCAGGGTGGCAGCCCCGACCTCTGACTTCCTTTTCCTCTTCCTGCGAAAGTTTCCGTTGTCAAACATCTTCTCACAGTTGGGGTCCAGGGTCCAGTAATTCCCTTTTCCTGGCAAAGGAGGAAAAAAAAAGCATTTTTAGTTAAAAAATACACACACTGACAGCAAACAGTAGTCACCTAAGGGTTTGCTAATCATGCAAAAGTAGAAGCATGTTGAATTCAGAAAGCAGTGTAACCTTTTGGGCTGTGCCCTTTAGTCCCCATCTTTCACACAGGTAAAACTACAAGTTTACTACTGGGAAGGCTTTTTGTTTTGGTGGTGAGGGAAGTTTTCAGTATACAGTTGGTCCTCTGAATTTAGAGCAGAGAGTAAACAAATCCCATGCTGGCCTGCTCCTCCAGATTCAGTGGGGTAGGATATATTCTCACAAACTAGAACCAGAATTCCGACCCTCTGTGACAGCGTGCTTGAAAGGCTTTTCAATTCTGCCAATGTTTCTTAACAGCTATTGATGGAAAACAAGAAATAAAGGAGAAATCTGTCTGCTTGGGAACAACAGAGGTGTGATTCCAACCAAAACACTCTTTGAAGCAAACAAAATGAAGGCAGCCTGCTCTCCTCACAGTAATCATTGCTGATTCCCTACAGCTACTGGATTCCTTGGGCAAATCTGAGTTTGCCTTATCCTCTTTCCATCAATCCCCAGTTAAGTTTGACATAACTTATGTGGATTACCACAAATGGGATTTGACTCAGACTGCTCCAGTGCTTGCTAAGCCTCATGTTCAGCACACTGATCAGTTCTCAGAGTCCCCTTCCCTACAGAGATTTAATAGCAACACTGATTCAGCCCTCAACTATGCAGAGCTGCCTTCTAGCTCAGCCCTGTGCCCATCTCTTGGCTATCACATCTCTGTATGACGCATTAGGAGTTTTAAAGTCAAACAAGTTTAATGAGAAGGGGGAAAAACGAGGGGGAAGGAGCTATACCTGGATCATCTTCATCTCGGGGCACCTTCTTGAAGCAGTCGTTGAGAGACAGGTTGTGTCGTATGGAGTTCTGCCAGCCAGCTTTGCTCTTGTTGTAGAATGGGAAGTTGTCAGCCACGTACTGGTAGATCTGGCTGAGGGTCAGCCTCTTCTCAGGTGCTCCGTGGATAGCCATGGCAATCAGTGCGGAGTAAGAGTAAGGTGGTCTGACCAACTTCATCAGCTCCTCTTGAGACGGCAGAGGCAGCCAGCCCAGCTCAGCTCCCCCCAAGCCGTGCACGTTAGGCAGGAGCTGCCTTTGCATGCCGTAAGACTGGGGAATGAAGGGGCTGGCGTTGGCTCCTGGCAGGTAGGGCGGCGGGGTGATGGAGGGGCCGTTCAGCCAAAGGTAGGGGTTGGGAGCGCCGCCGTAATCCGCGCCCTCCAAGCTGCTCGGCCGCTGCGGACTGGGGGTGCTCTGGGGGTGGAAGAAGTTCTCGTAGTAGACACTCATCTCTGGAGGCTCTTGGCCAATGCTTGGGAACTGCGGGCTGCAGCGCGGCGGGGAGTGCGCGTGGGGATCGAAGGAGCTCATGCTCCAGCAGAGGCAGCTGCCGTGCTGACACACCCCTGCTACTGCTCCTCTCCCGGGACAGGTGCATCACCTGTGCCCTTCCCCACCTACTTATGCACCTGGAAATGCTTCAGCTTCTGCTGCAGGCTCCGCCCCGCAGCCCTGAGTGGCTGCAGATGAGGACGATATCCTGTCTGGAACGCTGACAGTCCCAGCCACTCATTGATGTCACATCGACCCAGCAACTTACACCTCTTTATCTTCTTAGATGAATGGAGGAATTTTCCACTAATGTGATGCACAGAAAGAAAGCCTAAGGTGCCTTGAAGTTCAAACCCCTCATCAGAGATCCTCCTCTTACTATTTTTCACAAAGAAGCTTTAGCTTTTTTCTTCTTCTTCTTCTTTTTAAGCAAAACCATTATGTGCTGGTGTTGCCTCGGAATGCAGGAGCCATTGTCACTCATCAATGAAACAGCAGGCATATATATATATATATATATAAAATTGAAAAAAAATAAATAAATAAAAGGTCATACCTCCTTTTTTTTCCAGTAATTTTAATTGCAGTTGCTTGTATTTCCCCCTAGGCAATCACAGTACTACAGGCAAATTCTGTAGCTACTTACTCATGTGAGTAATCTTACTGATATAAATGGAATTACTCCCTAAAGTAAGGATTAATCTTGTGAGGAAAAAAAAAATAAATCAAGCTTAATCATCAAACCTTTCTTCAGAGCTTATATTGGTGAATTGAGATGGGAAACCATCATTTGCTGCAAAACTTACAGAGAGCCCAGAAAACCTCTCAGCAAAATTCCCCATCAGGAACGAGGCAGAGTGCACAGCTCTTGTGAACTACCTCATTGGTAGCTATACAGACTAAAGCTGATTCCTTACAATGAAGTAACAAGGAAAAACCTCTAGTGTTTTTACTTGGAAAAACTACTGCCTTGCATGGCAAAGGAATCACAGAAGAGAGATTGGAAGGGACCTAGAAGATCATCTAGTCCTAACCCCTGCCAGAGCAGGAGGCCAATGGGGAGCTGCAGTCTCACCAGCTCCTGCCTCAGAATGAGGACAGCTCTGGCACTGCAGGACAGACTGCACTGGAGTTGGTTGCAGTTCCTTTCAGAAGAGATATTTGCATTTTTTTTTTATGTTGAAGGCACACACAGACATTTGAAACTTTACTCAGCAGTAACAACCTGTGCAGTTGAGAAGCCCTGGGATGACACAGCCTTTAAGATGCCTCTGGGCCCATTGTTTTATCCTGGGGATTTGAATTCCTGGCCACATCAAAGACTTTTTGCTGTGTTATACACTCATCATCAATAAGACATATTCACTTAACCTTTTGTGCTGCTGCACCACTACCAAGATCTTCCCCCTCTCTAAGCATTAGTGATTCACCAACATCACATTCATATTGTGGCTGCTTTGAAAGGTAAGGAAAAACATTTCACTGGAAATGCAACTGAATACTGAGTACAGAGTGACAAAGCTAGCCAATTGACCAGCTCAGAAATGCATCCCTGCAGTTGCTGTTTCAGATATACCTGCTTCCAATGCACATCAAAACATTTGCACTACATCTTGGACAAACAGCTATTCTAATTTGTGTGGCTAAGAGTTGAGAGTTTGTCAATGCTAACTAGGCTGTGCAGAGATACACATCGTGGGGCTGGCTTGTTCTGTGACAACTGCTGTGCAAAAGGTAACTTGGACCAAGAAACTAAATGAGGATTCATTTCTCAGGAAATCATAATGTGAGTACCTTCCTCTTCATGAAAGTTATCTGAAGTTTTTTTTTCCTCCATAAGAATCTGAGTTAAAAAACCCATATTGAAAACAAAGAAAACCTGTGAATTTATTACTTCTCAGGGCTCATTTCTTCCAAGTAAAAAATTCAGCTGCAAACTGAATCATGGGGTTGGATGGGTGGTATCTACTCCGAGGTGCTCTGCACTCAGCTACAGTTAAAATACACTGATGTGGGTGCTGAATGAATACATGCTTGGGAAACATGCCAGGCTTCACAAGAGAAAACCAGAGACTGGTGAAGGCTGTAAAACTTCCTCCACAAATTAATCTTGATGAAGTTTTGGTGCAGTGCTCCAGGGGTCAATCCCTGGCTGTGCTCTGTAGCTGCCCAAGAATTCCCTTTAATGCCAGAGCTACCTTGATGTGATGTCTGCACCAAGGGAAGCAGGGACTGAGGTGAAGAGTGACAAATACTGCTTTTAGAAGTACAAGGACCACTGTAAGATCTGCCTACAGGGCTGTGACAGAGCATGCAAAGTCTGATCCCTCCCTGGCACAGCTTCTAGCAGAGACATGGGCCAGTCAGCAATGATGCTCTGCCTCATCCGATGTCTGTGCCTCAGTGACTCACATCAGAGCATAACCAATGCCAGGAAACATGGCCCTTGGCAGCTACTCTGGGCTCACCTTGCTGCTTGAGAGTCTCTGCAAGTCATGTTCCTGTGTAGCTCTCCTGGTGCAGAAGCTCATTCATGGGCAAAAGGCAGCAAGGAAAGAATAAACTTTGCTGAAGCTGTAGCTGCTGAGCAGAGCTGGTCAGAACTGGAGTTAATTGAGTTCCATCAGGAAAACTGCCCTGAGGTCCCCACTGCTGCAACTCCTGCTCCTAGCAGGGCTGGAAGGAGAAGGTAGCAATGCCAGAAATGGAGAAAGGAGAACAAAAACGATGAGGCTTCCATATAAAGAGACTGGGGAACATGATATACTGACCAAGCTATGCTAACAGCTCGTGTTTAGGGCTAAAAAAACTCTGTAAGGCAAAGGGAGAGTGAAGCTGGAGTCACAGTTTAGTGATGCACTGGGGTTAGTCAGGTCTTTGTAGATGGGAAGCAACATGTTTTTAACATGAACCCTGAGTGCACATCTCTACCAGTTGGGAGCCTCATCAACCACAGATTTCTGTCAAATCAAAGACTGTTGTCAGCTCCTGAGTTACACAAAGATTTGCTCCTCTCAGTTTAAGTGAATCTCTCAGATCTGCAAGGTTGAGGCCAAGCCCCTGCAGAACCATTGTTCTCCATGCCTTTTTTAGATCAGCTTCTCTGTAGCCCTCTACTCCAGCCAGCACCAACATTTCTCACTACTGATTGCCCTTTTACAAGAGAAACCCTAATTGTCTGAAATAGCAGATTATGAAGCCTTCAAATTATCACAGAATTGTTTTGTCTGGAAGAGTCTTTCAAGGTCATCAAGCCCAACTTTATTCCTAGACCTGTAAAAAACCATTAAACCACCTCCCTAAGCACAACACCTACCCAGCTCTTAAACACTTCCAGGGATGGAGACTCCACCTCCTGCCTGGACAACCCTGTCAGTAAAGAAATTCTTCCTCATATCCAGCCTGGTTCAACTTCAGGCCATTGCTTCTTGTTCTGCTGCTTGTCAGGGGGGAGAACAGACCAGCTCTTGCCTCTACATCTTCCCTTCAGGTAGCTGTACAGAGCAATAAGGTCTCCCCTCAGTCTCCTCAAAGCCAAACAACCCCAGATCCTTCAGCAAACTTCTGTAATGCTTGGGCTCAGATACTCCTCTGTCCTGTCTTGACTGGATCTTTCAGAATGATACAGCAAAATGAAGCATGATGCCTGCTAGATCCACCTCCTTTCACACAATTCACACACTGAATTCAGAAACAGTTCAGTATCCATCAATAAGACATATTCACATAATGAAAAATTATCTGTCTTCTTGGTTGTCTATCAGGTGTAGAAATCCTCATGTCTTAGTCCACTAATTTCCTTCTCAGTGCATGCACAAAATAAACCACACCAGCAGAAGAAACCAGGAGTAGCAGACAAAGCAAAGTCATCTCAAGGTCATGCCAAAAACATAGAAAAATTAAATGCCTTGCAAAACAAGGGAACTGAGCTTTATTTCTAGAAGTGAAGGTTGGACATTAGAGGAAAAAGCAGCATCATTTGGGTCTGTGCCATAAATGCTGCAATGCTGGAACACCCTGAGACTCTAAGCCTTTCAGAACAAAATCACTGTGCATTTTAAGAGCAAATTTCCGAGGTTTTAAAAGACTAATAAATGTTATAAGGGCTGGTAGCTGTTTTCTGACCTATGATCATAAAAGTGGTCAACTCCTGCTGCAACAAAAGCCTTCCACCATAGAACATGGTAGAGGGGGTGAAAGTGTCCCCTGATTTAACATATTCATCATGACAGGCCATAGCCAGGCAAGAATCCATAGCTTCCAGTTGCCCACCTGCATCTCCTTCTAAACCAGATATTAAAGATTATACAACAAATTCCTCTCTTTACAATCTGAGGCATCTCACAATTATGGGAAATGGGTAGAAATACAGATACTTCCATCAATCAATCAATCAATCAGACTGACAGCCCCACTACCACAACCAGCTTCCAAACAGCTGAAATGCTTGTCTGTTTTGGATTATCTGCTTATAATTCTATGCTTGCCACTAAATGTCTGTTTATATTAGAAATAAACTGTGCTAAAAACAAACGAGGTGTTGTCTGAACATCAGTTGTGTTTACCAAGGAAATTAATCCATACACCTTTCCAGAACCCTTCAGAGTTTAATTCTTGTGCAGTGCAATGAGATGCACAACAGGTTTTCTACACAGAAAAAAGAGTTCAGCCAGATTTCAGCATCAAATTGTTTGCTTGTCTGGATAAACCAGCTCCTTATGCATCACAGTTTAAATGGAGATTTAATTGAAAAGATGTTTTAGAAACAAGATTTTAAAGAAAAATATAAATTCCCTTTATGGTTCTTTGTTGGTTTGGTTTTTTTTATGTTTAGTTCACAGTCTTCTACACCCTTTGGTACTTGCACAGCACAAATGCTTGGTGAAAATGAATTAGGAACTAGAAGTGGTAAGTGAACTGGTAAAAGTGCAGCACTATGGACACACCCAGCCACAGATAAACTGAAGGTTGTTTTAATATAACCAGAGTTTAACTGCAGTAAACTAAGATCATGTAACTTGTGAATAGGCTGATTTACGGTGTTAATCATTCTTGCACTTCCAGTTACTTCACTTTGCTTTTCCCAGCACCTGGGCAGACAGATCAGTAGCTTTTATATTGTAAGGGCAAAATATTGCAACTGCTTACCTCCCTCTAGTGACAGATTTGGAGATTGAATTAGCCTGGATCTGTCCCAGACATGAGTCAGTGACAAGCTTTGTACTGGGGTGATCAATACTGCAGAGATCTGGATTTGCAGCTCTGGGGTCTGTAAAAACCACCAATGGGCTATGCAAACGTTTTCCACTTTTCCATATTAGAATCCTTTGCTTGCTTTGAAATTTTGTGCAGAAACTCTGATAAATTCAGAGACTTACATCTGGCTTTTACACATTGCCTTTGCTCTTTTACTTTCCTGTGCTGATCTCCAATATATTGTTTTCTTGTGAAAGAAGTCTAAAGGCATTTGTTAGACTCTAAGGATTCAGGCAGTGTGCACTGAGTGTGTCCAAGTGCTACTGAAGCATCTCTGAGTGTGTCAAAGCAACTGGAGTAATCTATTTAAGGTTTCACATTCCTCAGCATTTGTAGAACCCAGGTATCCAACCACAACCCACTTTATAGTACAATAAAATACAATATTCCTGCCTAGAAGAGCTGCACCTAAAGCAGCTCTATCCAGGGCTGTTATATATAAAAATGTATGAGCAAACAGAATTTTTTAGCCTTGTTCTAGGTACAAGATTGCTATTACTTCATGTAGATAAGTCTCTTTGTTTTGGCTGCTGGCCTGCTAAAGGCATAGATACCTTCAATGGCTCTTTTCTGACCCCACATCACCTTTGAATCAATCACCACTGAATCTATTGTAACATCATCACCAGCCACCTACCACCAGCTAATGGGAGGCCTAGGAAGTGTTACCTGTGAATGAGAGACCCTTGAGGCCTCCCAGATGAATCTCTTGGTGAGTGCAGGTTGGCCACCCTGCATACATGGGAGCTGCAGACACTGGTACTCATGACAACATCACTAGAGCAGAAACTGTGTTACAAGCACAGGCATCCCAGTGGCTGTCCAGTTCTAGGGTCAGAAGACAAAAAACTACACAAAGAAAGGAATAATCCTATTAAAAAAAACCAACCACCCAACAAAACAATAGGATCAAACTGTTCTCACTTTTAAGACCACGATTAAATGCATCTAACATTTTAAAGTTTATGGAATCTGTCCCACCTGAGGTCTGTTTGCAGAGCAATTAGTAGTTTACAGTGTTAATGTTTAGCACATGCTGGAGAGCAAATCAGAAAACTACAGCTTGAGTCAGTAAAGAGCAGCTCTCCTCCTCACCCCACTGTAGGAAATATTGCCAATGCTGAAGTCCTTAACCCTGAGGGTTACTCAATGTTCCCTTCTCAAAAGGACCTTGAAAGCCTAAGAGCAAGTAGGAGCTCAGTTCTGGGAGGGAAAGAGCAGTAAATGCTGTAATCCCAGTCACTACTCCAAGGCATCCAGACAGGCAATGGCTTTTATTGTGGAGACTCTCATATTTCTTGGAAAAAAACCACAAAGATTTATGTAACAAGATGGATGGATCCACCTTCAAAAATTAGTGAAAGAACCCTTAAATGGTTTACTTTTCTTCCCTCCTCAAAAATGCTTTTAAAACAAGAGATGACACAAAAGACAACCTGGCTTGAAATGGGCTGAATTATCTTGATTTCTACATGAGAAGGATCCTGTGTTTGACTAAGTTATTTTCTTATTTTCCTAATAATGACACCCATTGATGTCAGCATATACAGAACCAGGCTCTGGCATCAGTGTTTCATCTGTGAAACAGCATTGCACTAAAACCAGAACAAAAAAAAAAAAAGCTCTTTTGGTCTTTTAAGTTAAAATCCTTTCAAATGGCAGAGCAAGTTAACATAGGGAATTATGTGATTAGATGGCTTTAAATACAACTCCTGGACCTCAGAAACAGAAACCAGACTTAATAACAAACAAAACCATCTCCTTTTGTCCTATCTTGCCATTTTAAAAGCACATTTAGCAGTTTTTCTTGTCTAAAAGTGCCCTCCATGGTCAGGGTTAGAAGAGACCTGCCTGGGACCTTGACAAGCTTTTAGTGGTTTAAGTCATATCATTAACTCAAAGATTATTCCATTGCTCTTGGGCTGAAATTTAAAATACTCCTTGATCAACAGCAAGGCACGATACAGCTGCTGCAATATTGTGACATTAGTGAGCAGCTTCAGTTCAGAGTCTGCATGGTGATAACTACAATAAAATACAGATTTATCCTAATCCAAAGCAGAAATTTATGCTCATTAGTGCAATCAATGTAAAATCTCATTATGACTCTGGGTATGGATGGTACTGTGCGATTTACCAGCCCTCTGTTGTTAAATGATTACTGAGAGTTCTATTCCAAGTGATCAAGTCAAATCATCTATGAACACTTTCTGAGCAGTTGCCCATCAGGATTCCCTGCACATACCTTCAGCTCATTTGGAAGGAAAGAGGCTGCTCCACCATTGCCACTAGCAACAGAGCAAGCAGCAAAACAGCCAAAGGACAACAGCCATGAATATGAAAAGTGTTGAAGAGAGCAACTCAATCTCTGAATCCATTCTGTGGTTGAAATTTCAGTAATATGCCCTCAAACACTGCCCTGTCTGCCCCTTCCTTCTTGTCCAAGGGCTGTTGAAAGGTGCCTGGCACAGGTTTGTTGTTCTTGGCCACTCCTTCGGGTGGTTGGTGCCAAAAGGGTGATGAGTCACCCCTCTGGCTACTTGTTCTCCAGATTAAAGAAAATTAACCTTCTTGGGTTAGAAATGGTGGGAGCAAACTGCCTCTGCATCTCAAATCCCATAGGGAAAGCAGAGTAGTCCTGAGTTCTGTTCTTCAGACATCAGGACAGCAAGAAGTTCCTTCCATTTCATCAAGGGGACATTGGACACGTTGCAGACTGAGTCTGCACCACTATGTTCATGGGATGCATTAGTAACACACCCAGGAAAATCTACTTACACAGGCTTGTATTGCCTGGAGTTTAACATACTGGTCTGAACTAATCTAACTTCTTTGTTGTGACCTTCTGTAAACTTCTGAAATGATGAAGAAATCCAATTGTCTTTCTCTCCCATACAAGTCCAAGGCATTCCAAGACAGAGAGTGAGAATCCTGCCTTAATGAGCCATTAAAGTCAGTGACTTATTGAAACAAGTCTTGAGAGCTAGAAGAAAAGATCAAACAGTATCAAGAAGAATGAAAGCAGTGATCCCATGATGCCTGCTGTGTCTGTGGACTCCAAACAGATATGGCACCCATTGGCCCCACTGGGGCTGGATCTACAGGATCTTTCAGTTCTATTCTAACCCAAAACACCCCATGATTCTACTCACCTGCAATTCCCATTGTCTAACACACTGCACGTCATACAAATGGGAAATGCCATGTTGAACAGCACCTGCAAGGAATGCTGAAGTCCATCACACATTAATTCTTGGTTCAAGCACACAGTGTGTTCCCAAGGTCTGTAAAATCTTCATTAAAACTCCCCTTCCTGCTCAGAAATTGGATCCTTACTGACTTACACTCTGAACACCTTCCTATATCTCACACCAACTACATTTTATTGTCATTTTAAAAGCATTCAATTCCAACCCCCCCCTCCCCCAAATTAATAATGAAGTTAATGAAGTTATAACTTTTTAATTATGACTTTGACAGTATTACTACACAGCACAAAGAAGGACAGACTGGATACCCAAGTTAATTAAAGAATACTCCAGAATAACTTGAGTGCAGACATTTGCTTCTATGACCAGACCTTATGCTGCACTGACACAGCAGCTCTTCTGGAGCTAAAACTCTTTTATTCTTCCTTCACATGAAACCATTGCTGTGAGCCACAAGAAACAAAATATAACCTAGAATAGGTAAGATTTCAAGGAACAAACAGTTGCTAGAACATCCTTTTCCTTACTTGTTCCCAGTAGCACCAACATTTTTCTTTTAAAAGACTTTTTATTTTGTGATATATTTTTTTTTCAATATATCTCCAAATAATAAGGATGGACAACTTGCCTCTTCTGCCCCCACGTTAGCAAGATGTTAAATATACCTCTCTATCTTTTCCTTTCTCTCACAGATAATGTATTAATAACAGGGTTGGTTTTTTTTTCTAGAAAAGCCTTGTTCTTCCTCTGTGCTTCCTCAGAAGCAATATGAAGCTGCTGTGAAATGTGAATGAAACAAAAAATAATCTATCAGTATCCCTGCCAACAAACACCATAGTTAAGTGTTAAAACTGGACCCGATTTGTTTTGCTGTCTGTGGTTATTCTAGGGAGAAGTATTTCTTGGTGCAGTATTAGTTCCAATGGCAAATA
The DNA here is from genome assembly GCA_013401355.1 of Ceyx cyanopectus. NCBI lineage: Eukaryota > Metazoa > Chordata > Aves > Coraciiformes > Alcedinidae > Ceyx > Ceyx cyanopectus. The sequence goes on along the minus strand of VYZU01025635.1, from coordinate 120,774 downwards.
TTTCAAACTTCTCACAGAAAACAATCGCCAATTATTGATGTAGAAAATGGCTTCACAGTGACAACTTGAGAAGAGAGCTAAATTCATTGAATAAATTATTCATGCTGCACAAGAAGTGTTTATAGAAATAGTCTCAAAATGTCTTTCCATTGGCAAGGAATCATTTTAAGCTCCTGTGTCCATATGAATGGCAACAAGGCCAGAGTCTCCCACACACCACATGACACAGGGTCATACCTCATTTCATGACTATGAGCCTATGTCTGAAACATCAAGGGATGAGTGAAAGAAATTAATTACTTGTCTTTTAGAAATCTTTCTGTTTGGATAACACATCTGCCTTTAGAAAGAACTGTCAGGATAGAAAACCCCTCTGCAATGCTGACCTCTGGTACTGTCTAGATTCACACCAATAAGGTATTGGCCGCCAGCTCTACCTGCAGTTGGAAAGCTGCAGAAAATCAGTTTGGGAAGCAGAAGAACCTGTAGAATTCAGTTTGCTGTCAGTAGGAAAGGATTACCTTGTATACAATGATACCTAGAGATTCCAAGGAGAAAGGTTCAAGACAAACACAAGAATTTTTAACATTTTATTGATAAAAGCTGCATTTTCTGCTGTGCATCCCACTGCTTGACCTGAGACCCATTTGGAGATGTGTGACTAGAAAACCTCTGCACGTGTTCCCAACACAACAGCCACTTTCCCAACAGCAACTCCCACGTCCCATGGCAGAGCCATGGGCATCACCCTGAGACTGAGGACACAGAGCAGTGTGGGGGGAGCAGCAGAGACCTGAGGGCTGTAAATCCAAATACAGCCACAGATTAAATTGTCAGGGGTTCTTTTGTGCTGAGCCATCTGTTGCCTTGACTACACTGCCAGTTTAAAGATAGCTGGAGTGTGTCTGTACAAGCTACAGACAACTAGAACTTCTCTGCTCTTTGAAAAGACCAGGATCTGACTTACATTGTACAGGAGGTGTTGCAGATGGCCTTTTAATACTGCCCAGGAACAAGTTTTGTTACCAGGAAACACACATTGCCCTTTTACCTATGTGACCAGAGGCTCAACAAACTTCTGTTCCATATCCTGTAGTCTGCTCTCCAAATGTCATTCCTGTATCTATATCACAAGTCACTTATCAGAGCCAATGGATGTTCATATTCTCTCTTAGCCCCCTATGTTAGCAGTGTCATTCTTTACACAGTGGTGTAAACCAGAGCAGATAGGTGTGTGTAAGTATTTTTGTCCAGAGGTGGTCTTGTAACAGAAGGAATTACAGGTCTGTAGCTGGAGATTTGAAGTGGTGCTCCACTGACTGCTTCCCATCCTCCAGAACCTTGGAAATACGCTGCAAAAACAGGAGAGGAACAGAGTGCCACGTGTTACAGTGACCACTGGCTTGGATGTGGCCCTATATTGATTACCAATAAATATTGATTACCACTTCCTGGCCTTAGGCAGTGCCTAGACAAAAAGAGACATTGACCAAAAACTGGCTGTTTGGAATTCATTCCTCTATCCTGCAAAACCAGAAAGCTATATTTAAATGTGTCCATATGATTCCAATCATGCTGGAAAAGTGTTAAACTCCTGAATTTTTTTGTTTTATTTAGTCCCTTTTCAACTTGTAAGATGGGATGTTTTGTCTCTTAATGTCTCTTAATATTTTATGCAGTTTAGGTTTAAACACGAGTGGATGAGATCATGCTGAAAAGTTCTTACTCCTGGGTCTGAAAAGAACAAGTGTAATACTTTTTCTCTCTCTCAAACACCACATTAAATTCAATATTTTCAATTTTGTGAAACTTCCACAGAAATCAGTGCAAGGTCTCCTACTTTCAAGGAAGGAGACCTGTTTAAACCCCACTGATGACTCCAGCATGAACCCATTTCTCCTCTCAAAGCAGCATCTCTGACATGAGAAATGCTCTCACACTGGGCAGGTTATGCCCTATACACGATGTTTACCTTATTCTGCTGCTGCTAACCGAGCAGTGTCATTAAATGGAACAAGAAAGAACGGCTTTCCTCTTTTGCTAATAAATGTTCTGCAATACTAATCAGAGACAATGAGCAGCTCAGACAAGACCTCTTGTGGGACAGAGGCAGAACTGCACATCACCCACACTCATGGATCTCTCTGCCCCACAAAGTGTGGCCAGAGGGAAATTTTTGCCTCCCCACACAGCTCCCACTCCTCTCTCTGACTTAAAACTTCTGGTATTTTAAACTGACTTAATTTTCAGAACATCGACTTTTTGAAGAGGTAACACTTCCCAACCCCCATCCCCTACATGCCCAGAACTTACCATTGTTTTAAATAATTGGTTCACTTTCTTTTTTTTGAAGATTTTCTTGTCCCCATCTGAGGTGGAAGGGAAGACTGGTTGGCTCAGTCGATGGGATGCAATTGTCTCCTCGGGTGCCACGGCGCTGACAGACAGACTTAGTCCTTGCAACAGAGACATTGGGGGCACAAAGGAAAACCAAAGAAAGGAGAGTCAGAGAGCAAGATAAAACTGAATTCCAAATTATTAACTTCTTCAGTCATTAGAAAGAAACGAGGTATTTTAAATCTAACTCTACTCTTAGAATATAAAAATTCTTTCTCCTTGGAAGAGGTACAACGAAGCAAAATTTGCAGCTCCAGGAGTAACACAGAGATTTTCACAGATTCATAGATATTAGAGGTCAGAAGGGAGCTATAAGATCATCTAGTCCAACCCCCCTGCCAGAGCAGGGGCACCTAGACCAAGTCACCCAGGAACAGATCCAGGCGGGTCTGGAATGTCTCCAGAGCAGGAGACTCCACAACCTCCCTGGGCAGCCCCTGCCAGGCTCTGGCACCCTCACTGGGAACAAGTTTTTCCTGGTGTTTCCCCACAACCTCTTGTGCTCCAACACACACCTCAGCTGTATATTCCCTGCCTCAGAGGCACAGAGCCCCATAGAGACATATTCCTGCTCTGCTTGAAGCAAACCCTTCATTGCTGTTTTCTTATCCCAGCAAAGTGCAGAACTCTGATTCCTGCAAGCAGCATACCTGGGATAGTTGGCATAGAACGACTGACAGAACTCATCTGCTTAAGGACAGATGTTTTCTGGGGTGCCACTGCATGTTCTGAGAGGTTGGTGTCACTCATGAACTCGTATTTCCTTGACAGCTGTTTAAAAAAAAAATAAATACCATTACTGAGGAACTGAGATAGGAGCAAGGAAGGTCTAAGCAAAATACTTTCAAAGAAAATAATTAATAAACAATCATGCCCAATCCTAGTTCTTTATGAGTTTGTTTGCTGAGTAAATAAGAGTAACTAGAAGCAGCAGAACTGGATCCACATCCACTACCTAAAAAGACTGAATGATTTTGCAGATGATTTATAAATAAATACTTCTCATCCCACATAGTAAAAAGCATTATGCTAAACAGGCTTGCTAAAAGAGATGCTGGGATCTGGAACTGTAGGATGGTATTCCTGTTGTATCTTGGGAATAATACCCCCAGAGAGCTCTGACTGGGATCTGCAAAGGAAAGTGACATTTTGGAATCATTTGTCCCTCCTGCATTAACTCAGCTGCTCTAAGCCTGTTTTCCCAAAGCTGGTAACTCAATATGTAGTGAGATTCCCACAGTTAGGTGTAGGTGTCATCTAATTTCATCAAAAGACAAAGGTGTTGCTTGTTTTTATCTGTTAATGCTTCTCAGAGCATGGTTGTGCTTTATTCCTCTCTTTTGGATGGGGACACGAGGTGTAAGCAATTAGAACCCTCTGGAAGTTTCTTATTGTCTCCCCACGGAATCTTGCCTTTCTACTGCATCCACTTTGCCTTTCAGGAGCCCTCCAAAACATTAGGATCAGATAACTTATGCTCCCTCTAACGTAACAATCTGTTATTGCCTGACATTTTAATTTAAGTAGGGCTTGTATATCAAGAGAAAATCTTGGATTTTTTTTTTTTTTAATTTTTATGATTTCTTTTTATACTAAAAGAGGAGCCTCCTGAGAATCCTGCTAGTGTGCAGCAGTGACATACACATTTCATGTCAGAGACAGGAACGTCAGGTGCTGTCTTTTCCTCGGCGAACACCACGCTGCTTCTTTTTGTTCTTTTTTTGGACCTTCTCATCTTCACTTCAGGGTGAGGATTAATTTGCAGAGCAGCCTCCTCTGGTTCTGCTTTTACTGGCTTTGGTAGCACCGCTTCCAGATCAAAGCTGCAGGAGACAGAAGCACAAGTTGCTGAATGATATTTTAAGAGCTGGTGGGATTCTGATGTCATTTCCCCATGAAATATAAATGCAGGTCATCCATTGCCTTGACTTTCTGTACAAAGGGATGGCAAAAAAAGTGCATCATGTGCTTCAGCTGGCAGCTGTGGGTAGAAATAAGATGCCTTCGGGAAGGTTTGATGTCTGAAAATGTGGCCAAGATAGTACAATATTAACATGGGAGCAAATCCCTTTAAATAGTCCTGCATTAGATTAAGGACTCTGATACTGGACAGACTTAGAGCTCAGTGTGGCAATTTCATGGGCAGTGATGATGGTGCTGAAAGCAAGACATGCTGCTTTGGTTGGACAGTGGAATAAAGTACTAGTATTGTCAGGTTTTAAATGCATCCTCTACATCCCCATATCAGACAACAACATCAATACCCAGTAATAAAAATCAATCAATCAATAAATCAAATTTTCCTCCTTTCTTCCTCTGATTTTTAAAAAGAACTATGAAATTGGTGCTGGGTTCACTCCCTTCTCTGCTGATGTAACCAGCCTATTAAACATGGGACTGAACTTATTTTACAACACAAACACTGACACATCAACTAGCATGGTGGATGTTTTGACCCGTGCTTCTGAGAAACAAATTAACATCACATGAATTAAAAATAGGTGCATGATTCAGCTGCTTCAGTGGCATCTTTTGGTTCCACAGGAGGCATCCTGCTCTACTGGAGACACAGGGCTGGCAGGTTTGAGATAAATTTGTGTGCTACACTCTTCTTGAGAGGAAGCTGAAGGGCAGAACAAAGAGCCTGGGGCATCTGCTATCGTGATATTACACAACTCTGGTAGCTCCAAAAAATTAAGTGCAGTGTTAAACAATAACCTGGTAATTAAAACAAGCAAGGATAGAGGGATGTCTTCAGAAGAAACATTTCCACTTTAGGCCCTTTGGACTTTTTACTTTTCAAAAGTTAACTACTCAACAGGGAAATCAGACATTAAAAAGAAAACCAAAACCACAGTATATTAAGCACAGCTTTTCCCATGACTAACCACCTCCTTACTTGTAAGCTCATAAAGATTGTTCTTTTCCTCTGTAATTTTGATAAGCAAAAAGGTGCTAAATTTGTTGTAAAAAGAGAAACTTGTACAAGATCATTCCTGGAAATAAAGCTTTTTTTTGCAGTGAGAGTTGAGAAATATTTTGTCCATTAATGTTGAAATACTGTCACTTTACACCTGGAAGAAGTTATTGCTATGGCTAAAAATGATTCTGTCTATGCTTCAAGTGGTCTTGATCCTTGAATGCCTTCTTAAAAACCTTGTCATTTATCCCACAAAACGTGTTGGCTCCATAACCAACCTTTCTGAGGCCACCTTGCTGGGGGTAGTGCAGTCAGAGGTCATGGCAGCCAGAGAGATCACTGACAGCTGGCGGTAGGATCTCAGCATTGATCTTGGTCTTCCCACTCTCTTGTCATCAAAATCTGGCTACAGGATGGAAAAGAGAAATGCATTTTATCAAACAACTTGCTGTCAACCTTATTTCATCCCTTTTCTTGAAGACAGCACAGATGTTTTGAGATAAAAAATGTTTGCTGCTGTTACTGGTTTTGTTCTCTCTGGAGAACTTTTACACTGAGACCTCTCAAACTGACTGATTAAAAATAATTTAAATGGACATAATTCCTTTTTCAAACTTCCATTTCATTAACACAGTCTCTCCTGACCTGATTTTGTAGAGCTGGAGAAGGCCATTAAAATACTGCTTGCCTGTCTTCAATACAACAGGTTCTGCCATCTCTGTATGTTATTAGAGCTTTTAAAAATGATATGTTTGCAAATGTTGGATGGAATTATTATTTTCATAGCCAGACAAGAAGAACAGAGGTTGAAGCTTACAAGTTCTGCAGTGTAGGCAGAAAAAGGAGACTTTGCTCTTCTTGAAGAGGATTTAACTTCAGGTTGATGGTTATTTAGGCTTTTCAGAGTGGTGCAAAGTTAAATGGAACTACCTGGCTTATTTCCAAATGCTTTCCTGTTACTCCTGTTAATAAGGGAGGGGCAAGGAGCACATTTCTTGTCTAATTCTTTCTCCAGGAGTGACTTATGTGATGTAAAATGGTAAAGTGCAGTTAGCTCTTCATTGCCAGTGTTCCCTGGGATGAGCACATCCCATCCCAGTGAGCTCATCACCTTCTCCTGATACTGGGCAGCCCAGTGTGCCCATACCATTAGCTACTTTTCCAGCCTATTTCAGTTTCTATCCTGTCAACAGGATACAACCACTTTCTAGAAAACATTTCATAATAAAGCACAGGAATTTGTTCTGATTATCCAGCAGATATTAAAAATTTATGTCATTTTCATATGCCAAATTCCCAAATACTTTGCATCTGCTGCCATTTCTCACTAAGACTAGACTTGGAAACATTTGTAGTTTGTAGTAGAGTATTCATCACATAGATGTATAAACAGAACAATACCCCAAAGTGAGACAGAAACTTGCTACTTTTCCCCTCTACCAGAAGAAATAAATCCTCTTATAATCAACACTGAAAGCAACAACAGGAAATAATTTCCAAAGGTAATCTCCAAAGCCAGCCAGCATCATTCTTGCTCCCCTACACAGGCTCAGATCTATTATTTTCTTCAAGAATTGTCTGGAGAGTTTGTGTTTAGAAGTTATCCTTCAATTCCCATATATTTCAGTTTGGTCTCAACTCATATTTATGGTATTATACACATGATAGGTTTTCCTTCACAGCACAGCTGGAAGTGGCTAGCACAGCAAGACAGCAGCTGGAGATCAAAGCCCTACAGCACTGAGAAAAGTCACAAAGAGGAGAAACATGAGAATTTGCTTTTACTTCCTTAATAAGGCAGAAAAGAACTGAGACTTTAACAGACACAATAAAACACTCGAGTCTTCCAGAATGAGGAATATTTGATGTGTCAGACAATTAAATCAACTCTGACTATAAAACTCAGGTCTCACTCTGTTCAGGTCACAAGAAAACTCACGGGCAACCACAGTTCAGTGTGTGTTTTTGTTTAGAAGCACAAGATGTTGTATTATGTACAGCAAAGGTGAAAGAAAGAGCAATACCAATTCTCTGGCTCCATATTGTTTCTCCACTTTGACTTTTAAATGCTTGAAACATTCTTCCATGCGGTCGTGGAAAGGCCTGAGATTGTCAGAAACTCTTCTCTCATGAATTTTAATTCCAGCCCCAAGGAAAGGTATCTTGAAGAGGAGAAAAAAAAGAGAAGAAAAGTGTGGTAATATTAAATAGGGTTTGACAACTCCTCTATCTCCATTTAAAATCTGGATTAAATCAACTCTCCAACTCTTCCTGTGTTTGGCAGGTTGACTCGTGAGTGGACTTCTCCTTTAGCAGCAGGTGCAGGATGGAAAGGGCTCTTCAGTGAGCTTGCTTATTAATTAAATTAAATTAAATCAAAGAATGTTGGCTGCTTCATAGTGACTGTTTTCTCTCTTTGATGTATTCCAGTGTTAATCCCTTATGAGTTTCAAGACACCTTGAGAGAGTTTAAACAACCCTTAGACTACTAGTCCACCTGCTTACAAAGGTGCCTGACACAGTTTACAAAGTTTTTCTGCCCAAGTAAAACTCTCCTGTTTCAAACTGAGGATGACTAGTAAGGTTTCAGTCAATCTACTGGAACATGTGCCCACTGCTGTGGCAATTTAAATGCTAATAATGCCTGGTTAATGAGGGTGGCCTCTTCCTTTCTCCTCAGTTTTGCTCAGCACACCCACATCACAAGAGATTCAAGAAGCTAATGCTTCAGTACAGAAATTCCCAGAGGCAGCCTGTGCTAACCAGACTGACTTTGTTCCATTGGATCCCTCTGCTTTTCCTTCTTGCTGCCCATCCTGCCATCACTGTGGGCAGTGACAAGTAAATAAGGGCTCAAGATCTCTGATTTCCTACTAGAGTTGAAAGAAGGATGGTACAGAGCAATATATTTTAAAACTTAGGAGGGAGGAAGTAGAGTGATAAAAAGGTTAAGAAAAGGTCTATCAGTTCATTAAATATCTCCTTCCAGTTCTGTAAGAAATCCATCTGTCAGAAGAAATGGCTTGCTTACCAAATTAAAGAAAAAAAAATCCTTATAATGAAGCAAATCCAATCATAATAAATCCTTTTACTCCTCTTCCCTACACTGCTTTCCCTTGCTGTTATATTGCTACTATCATTTTTTGCTGTTATATTAGTGTAATAACATCCAGTTAAAACAAAACAAACCTTATCTTCAGAGATGATGAACAGCACACTTTACCACGCTGTTTAATTAATAATAAACATCCTTACAAAGAGAAAACTTTGTAGTGCTCCTCTTGAAAATGTAAAGGCAATTCATTACTCTTCAGTCTTTGAAGACAGCAATTCATGAGATTTGTGCAACATCCTTGGAGCTCCCCTTGTGCCAGTAACCTCCTCTAACTGCTTTGCCATTAACTTGGAGCTATTCTGCATTCATGTTTGGGGACTTTTATCTACATTCCATTTAGATTTCACACTTCCTTTTTGTGCCCTGGCTCTATAAATATTAATATAGTATACATCTGTCCCTCCATGACCTGATCAGATTTTATTGGAGGGTCAATTTCAGCAGAACTTAAAAACATGGTATTAGAGCCCCTCTATTACAGACAGATCTGTTTATCCTCTTCAGGGGGATTTGCAGGGATAGATGGAAATTGCCACTTTATTTCCTAATGCCAGATGGTATGATAGTCAATTTATACCCCTACATCCACTGTGTGCTTCTGATGCTCAGAAAGCAGCCACAGACAGAGCCCGTGGTGGGCAGTGACACAGGAGTAAGTGCTAAAGGTTGGTGACTCATTAATTACCAGACTGAGATGAATCAAAACAAAACAGGATATTTCAGAAACATGATGAAAATACTACAAAAAAACCCAAAAAGTCTGTTAAGGATCACAGACTGGTTTGGGTTGGAAGGAATTTTTAAAGCTCATCCAGTCCAACCCCCCTGTAGGGAGCAGGGACATCTGCACCTAGAGCAGGGTGCTCAGAGCCCCCAGTTCAACCTCACCTGGGATGGTGCCAGGGATGGGGCAGTGACCACCTCTCTGGGCAGCATGGACCAGGCTCTCATCACCTCACTGTAAAAAATCTTTTCCTTCTAGCCAGTCCAAATCTTCCTCTTTCAGTTTAAAGCCATCACCTCTTGTCCTTTGTCCTGTTACAACAAGCCCTGCTCAAAAGTTAGCCCCCAACATTCTTAGAAGCTCCTTTTAAGTAGTGAAAGGCCTGAATTCATCAAAGAATTCATCACAGAGCTAGGCAGAGAGTTTGTAACAAGAATCTTCCATTCCTCTATCCCTCAGAAAACCAAACAAAACAAGCTGGTGAAGCCCAGGTATCTGCTGTCAATATGAAGTTACCTGCCAAGCTATTAGATCTTTGAGCCTGTTCAGCTTGTCTTGATCCTCTGGGTGGTCTTGGATATATTCTTCTGTAAAGAAAGCCTGCCACAAAAAAAAAAAAAAACCATCAAAATTCAGTCCAACATTTTGCCAGGTAAAGAAACCAGTGAGTCCTGTACTGACTGCAGCTGGTGGCCCTAACACTGGTGATCAGAGGCATGTACCTGCTCCCTGACCAGCTGCTGCTCCTGACAGTCCCTTAGTGTCAGCTGAGAACTGAGGTGTCTTTCTTGTGAAAAGATATTCAGTCTCTATGCAGCACCCCTGAGTTTGAGACCCTTACAGTAAAACCCAGTTATTGGGGTTTTTAAGCTCGTACTGAAAATAAGTAGTCACAAATTTGGAGTTATGAGTTAAGAAAAGTGTGGCCAGCAGGTGGAGGGAGGTTCTCCTCCCCCTCTACTCTGTGCTGGTGAGACCCCACCTCGAGTATGTGTCCAGTGCTGGGCACCCCAGTTCAGAAAAGACATTTACTAGAGAGAGTCCAGTGCAGGGCACCAAGATGCTGAAGGGAGTGGAGATCTCCCTGCTGAGGAGAGGCTGAGAGAGCTGGGGCTCTTTAGCCTGGAGAAGAGGAGACTGAGGGGGGAGCTCAGCAGTGTCTGTCAAGATGTTCAGGGCAGTGTAGGGAGGATGGAGCCAGACTCTGCTCAGTGCCATCCAGTGACAGGACAAGAGGCAATGGGAGTCAGTTGGAGCACAAGAGACTTAGGGGAAACACAAGGAAAAACTTGTTCCCAGGGAGGGTGCCAGAGCCTGGCAGGGGCTGCCCAGGGGGGTTGTGGAGTCTCCTGCTCTGGAGACACTCAAGACCCCCCTGGATCTGTTCCTGGGTGACTTGGTCTAGGTGATTCTGCTCTGGCAGGGGGGTTGGACTAGATGATCTGCTAGGTCCCTTCAACCCCTGACATTCTGTGATTCTATGATCTGCACTGAAAAAGGATCACTTGATACTGCCTTCTGCTGGCCAAAGATTTGGTCCCCCAAGTACAAGAGAACGTAGCTATTTGTCCAGGACTGCAAATATCTAAACAAATGATCCTTGAGGACTGACAGAGCCTAAGTCACACTCCTGCAGAATATGCCATGCTTACTGACTATTATGTACATATATATATGTCATCTTTCAGAGCTATCTGACAAGCTGGGGCTACTGAGCATGGCACACGCTTGTCATCAGGAACTGTCAGGCAGCAACTCTACAGCTGTGGGCTAATCCCACATTCTTTTTCATCAAAACCATTAATAATTCACAATTCAGCATTTACATGAGTTCTTAACACTTCTGCTTTCTCTCTGCCCCACCTTTACAAGGTGGCCTCAGGGACATACATCTTGCTTTCTCAAGACACTCCATTTCCCATGTACTGCCAGAGCAGCTTTTACCTTTATTCCCCCTTTTTAACAACAAAACCTGTGGTGCAGAATGGCTGCAGCTCCTGAGAAAACCTGATGACATTTTAACTGAGAACCACATCTAAACACTCCAACTCTACTCTAGGAGAAACCTGATGGGTTTACTTCAGACTACATCTTTTGATGTGTGAGAGTCTCTTTCATTCCAAAAGGGGTATCTCATCTCATCTCATCTTACATGTATATAGGAATCCTCACAATTAAAACTGAGCTTCAGTTGCTCTAGTTTCCTACTTTCTGCTTCCAAACAACTATGTGGCCAAGATCAGGGGATCTCTTAGTTGGTGATGTTACAGCTTTCAGATTCCCAAGCACATATTCCACTGAACAAAGGGTGTGGGAGGGCTATGAAATCAAATATATGATCATGTTCTTTGCATTGACATAAAAACTCTTACCTTCTCATATTTAGCAAAGCCACCCATAACAGCTGGATCAACAATTCCATTCAGGAGCATGGAAAGTGGATTAATAGGAAGGTTCTCATCACTCTGGTATTGATTAATCATCATCAGAATTTTTTCATTTGCTGTGGACATAGTCTCAATAGCATTCTCTAGAGGACTAATTGTAGTCTGGAAAGAAACAAAAGATTTCTAAGGCTTATAAAGAGATAAAAAGGTATCTTTGTATGCAAACCACACTCTTCCAACTCAGCAAAGCAACAGATTTGTTAAATCTCTTAGGACTTGGTCCTGAAATTATACAGTAGATGTAAAGATATATTGATCACAGCAGTAGAAAGTATTAACATTATCATAAGTATTAACACTTTTTTTGTATAATAACAACTAAATAATAATACTTCGTGAGTTTGCAAAGGACTTTGTACACAAGGATTCCTAGAAATCCATGTTTTATGGCAAGTTAATACACACCTGTGACATGGAGACAACCTCAAACCATCGTAGGATTCCAGGAAGTTTGTATGCTGTAACAAATGCTGTCCTCTCAATCCACATAGACTAGTAAACAAAACAGGGAGAAAAGGAAACTTCAGGGTTTAAACTTTCATCATTTCTGCCTTCTGAAATGTCAGAGTGAAAAGTAGATGGAAAACACATGTTTTTTGCACAAAAGGAGCCTGTAAAATGCATCTAGCTCAGCAACTGGCACAAGTCAGTTTTTGATTTCAGGTTAGGCCATCTTCTAGCACAAGACAGAGGAAAAGGAAAAATACCCTGGAATCTTTTAGTATCTATTCTTATTTTTGCCATTCCAGATGGAATGATTGTGACTAAATGACCTCCTCTCACCTCTCCCCAGATTATACTCCTCCCTCCACTTCTGAAATGTATTTCTGCAATTAAAAGTAGTAATAGCCCTAGAAANTTCAAGACTTTCCAGTTTGCAAGGGGAGCCAAAGTGACTCTGGAGAATATAGTGCCAAGTTGGGGTGTCAGGGCAGAGCTGGCACCTGAAGTGCTTAAATTAAGAGCACGTAAGGAGGCTGCTCACATCCAACTGTTGACACTACTGCTCAGCATGCACATCACTGACACTGTACAATTCTGAAATAAATGGCTTTTTCCATAAACCAAACCATAAAATAGGAGATCTCTGTAAAATTAAAATACAGAGACTTATATTTTTATGCATGACACTTAAAAAATAATTTATGGTACAGATTTCCTGGAATATTCAAAGACTGTTTCTCTCCTTTACACCACTGTGCACAGGAATAAAAATGACAGAGGTAGCACTCCATTCTGTCAACTTTTCACTGATGAAAGCAGACAACACACACCTCTCACTGACAAGCTGGCAGCTGACACAAGTGCTGTAAACTCCAAGACGCAAAACAGTTGCTATTTATTTAGACGTTATTCTGTTCCAGGCTGTTAGGGCTGAGCACAAATGTGTTGGACGTGGTTAACATAATGTTTACCTGCAGTTGCAACTGAGTGCTGAAACACAAATCTTGCCTGGCTTTTTTTTAACCAGATCCTAAAGTTATGGTGCCTGTAATGACTCATCTGAGACTATCAAAGAATGTAGATCACAGCTACCAGAAGTGCATCTATCCCCCTGTCAATTATGTACTTACAGCAAATTCATTCTCAGGGTCAACAGAGCCTTTTCTGACTGGTCTGGAATAGTGGAACCTCTGCACGTTGTTGGACTTATAGAAACTGAAAGATGGAAAAGAGATTGTGTGAAACACAGAATTCTGACTTTGAGGGAGCTACTCATCACAGTGGAATATTTCATTTTGAGTCAATTTAGTAATTAAAAGCAAATGTACTTCTCATCAAAAAAAGCAAGCACTTCACTGAAAAGTCAAGAGATACCTAATTCTACAAATCTTCTACATACAGCTTCTTACAAGGGTTCAGCTTCAGCCTGTGACTGGGTGTAATTCCAGGTATAAACTTCCCAGAACTTTCAGATTAATGTTAAAAGAGATTAGAAGAGATGCTGAGTTTCCTGTACTTTTGCTGTGGCATGCACAGTGCTTGCCAGTCTTAGACTAGCATCCAAAAAGAATACATTTTGTTTGAAATAACTGAGTGAATGGAGCAGATATATTCACCTGGACTAAAATACTTGTGCTTTTTCATCCACAGCTCATGCCAATCAGTTTAATCATGCCTCACAATTCTGCTCTCATTGCAGAACAATAGTTATTCAATCAACTAAACATTTAAAGCCATGAAGAATTTCTTGTGATAGAAAAGAACATGTATATAAACATCTGTAGAGCAGGACATCAATGTGAAGCAATCTGATTGCAAACTGATGTTCTGGTCTGTTCTGTTCAGCTCATGGATAGTTCTCAATTACTCTAAGGACATATTTCCACTAAACTCAAAACCACTCTGAAGTTCTGGCTAAGTATTTTGCCATCCACAGAAAAATCTCTCCTTTTGGTTTTCAGTTTTTAATTCAATGTCAAGCCATGTGAAGTAAAAGCTAATATTGCAGAACAAAAAAAGAACCCTCAGAAATCTGGTCTAAGCCATGTTTTGGAAGTCTGCAGAGACAAATAACTGGAGAGATCCCAGGCAGCTAAGCCAATCAACCTGCTGGTATTTTAGTTCATGGGGATTAATTCTTTCTAATCCAAACTACTAAAGATTATATTCACCAATAAAGAAAGTGGAAAAGACTAATCTAGCAGATCACACCTCTTTATACAGTTCCACCTGAAAGAACAGCTACTTTGAATTTCTTAGAATAAATGCTTTGCCATCAACTAATGCAACTAATGATTAAATGTTAAAATACACTCGTAATGATCAATCTGTGCCCTCAGGTGAAACACTTTGGTTGAGTTCTGCAGCTGGGACAAGTACAAACCCTCCCAAGGGACAAGAGATTGCACTTTACGTGGAGCAATTAGCTAAATAAAAGAGTTACAAGCTGAAAATGTGGCTGTCGCTACACTGAAATCTACCTCAGGACTAGATTTACAACCTCTCCTTCAGTTAGTGACCTGAAAATGAATGCAAGTTGAAACTGGGCCCAGGGTTATTTGGATTTTGGTGGTGGTGTTGCTTTTGTTTTGTTTTAACCTTGTAGTACAAGATCTGTGCTTGTACCTGTTTTATTTATTGTAGTGTTTGTGGGGAGACAATTCTCACTTATCCATGCTGAATCAATTGCAATTTAAGTGAAGATTCTAGAGAGAAGGCTGCAGATGAAGGCAACATCTGGCTTGAATCCAGCTGTGGAACACTTAGAAATGACCTGATCTCAGCTGCTAAAAAGAAGTGTTCTCTTTTCAGCCTTGTTTAGCTCTCCTGTTAAAGGGTTCAGCCTGTGTTGAATTAGGGAGGCACTGCCAAGCCTCTCTTGCAGGTCTACCTGGAAGAATTTTGCCTTAGGATGCCTGCTTTAACCAGTCTCAGTGGGGGAACACAGTCATACCTTGTGCTTCCAAAAGGTGCTGAGCACAACAGGCAGGCAGTCTGGCCTGCCTGAACTCATGGTGCTTCTGCTTGTTGATGTCCTTAAGTTACAAGCTGAAAAATCCTCTCTTACCATTTTTCATGTAGATGTTACTGCTAAGCTTTTATTGACCATTCTTGCAAGCATATAAATCCCAGGATGCTGGGAGTCAGAAGGGACAGCTGAAGTTTATCCAGGTCATCAACATGTCTCACAGTGAAGAATTCCTTCCTAAGTCAGTCTAAATCTACTCTCTTTCAGTGTAAAACTATTAACCCTCACCCCATCACTACTGGCCTTGCTAAATGCCTCTCTCCATCATCCTTACAGTCCCCCTTTATATACTGATGGATTCTGAGCCCAAAATCTCCCAAGCCTGAAGATTCCAGCAGGTCCTGCATGCAGCTGTTGGAACAGAGCATCACTTTTCCCACAGGTAGGCAGAACACCAAACTAGAAGCAGGTAGTAAGTGCAACCTGTTGTACATTGGGTTAGGAGTGGGGCAGTGTTAGCCAGGCTGCTCTCAGAATGCTTGGGACAATTTATTTCCTTTATGCCTTGAAAGAATCTTGGCCATAATAGCCATGGAAACTATTTTGCCACTGTGTGTTTTTTCACTTGGAAAGATGCTGTGTCCATCCATTAAATTCCTAGGGAATACATACATTAGTAAACTGAAGACAATAAAAGATCTGAGATTCATTATTAAATGAATTCACTAGATAATGCTGGCCAGTTCAGAATTACAGACTACCTTTCATTATATTCTTCATTACAGAAATCACTTACTTGATGATTTGATCAGGCACTGCCTTATTTTTAAATCTAGGTTGCTCCTCCAGGACTGGTTGCACTGTAAAACACTGGATATCTGAAATTGTGAATGTTAAGGGCATATTATTAACTATAAGTATGAAATACTCTATGATGTGGGGGAAATAAAAAAACAAAAAAAGAACACACACACAAAACCCCCAACAAACTGACCATCAAAAAAATAACAACTGAAAAAAGACATTTCCTGATGAAAAACTGCAGGTTCAGGGTTTCATTTGTGGAGATTTCTTGGCCCAAGATGGAAAGAATCTGCCAGCAGTAACCAGTGAAGATAAATTAATATTACTTTTGAGCTGCCTATTTTTATTATTTCCTGAGGTTGATTGTCTGGAGCTGAATTGATCACAGTCATTACATTTTCAGGCCAAGCCAATGTACAAAAATAACATCAACATCTGACATTAACAGTTTCACTGCTTAGCTTTGGGCATGCAGGATGCCAGGAGGTTTAGCATTTCATCTCCAAAAACAATAACTGGGCAGCCCTTGTACCTGAGATTTCTTTGTTCCACAGGACTGCACTCTTGCTAACAACAAGTTTTCCCCCAAAAATTGTGTTTCAATCTGCCATGTGTTGAAGGATACATTGCCCAGGAGAGCTTCTCACATCTTCTCCAGGTGCTG
>VYZU01025635.1:64159-103599 GCA_013401355.1 Ceyx cyanopectus | reverse complement strand
TTTTCAGCCTTGTTTAGCTCTCCTGTTAAAGGGTTCAGCCTGTGTTGAATTAGGGAGGCACTGCCAAGCCTCTCTTGCAGGTCTACCTGGAAGAATTTTGCCTTAGGATGCCTGCTTTAACCAGTCTCAGTGGGGGAACACAGTCATACCTTGTGCTTCCAAAAGGTGCTGAGCACAACAGGCAGGCAGTCTGGCCTGCCTGAACTCATGGTGCTTCTGCTTGTTGATGTCCTTAAGTTACAAGCTGAAAAATCCTCTCTTACCATTTTTCATGTAGATGTTACTGCTAAGCTTTTATTGACCATTCTTGCAAGCATATAAATCCCAGGATGCTGGGAGTCAGAAGGGACAGCTGAAGTTTATCCAGGTCATCAACATGTCTCACAGTGAAGAATTCCTTCCTAAGTCAGTCTAAATCTACTCTCTTTCAGTGTAAAACTATTAACCCTCACCCCATCACTACTGGCCTTGCTAAATGCCTCTCTCCATCATCCTTACAGTCCCCCTTTATATACTGATGGATTCTGAGCCCAAAATCTCCCAAGCCTGAAGATTCCAGCAGGTCCTGCATGCAGCTGTTGGAACAGAGCATCACTTTTCCCACAGGTAGGCAGAACACCAAACTAGAAGCAGGTAGTAAGTGCAACCTGTTGTACATTGGGTTAGGAGTGGGGCAGTGTTAGCCAGGCTGCTCTCAGAATGCTTGGGACAATTTATTTCCTTTATGCCTTGAAAGAATCTTGGCCATAATAGCCATGGAAACTATTTTGCCACTGTGTGTTTTTTCACTTGGAAAGATGCTGTGTCCATCCATTAAATTCCTAGGGAATACATACATTAGTAAACTGAAGACAATAAAAGATCTGAGATTCATTATTAAATGAATTCACTAGATAATGCTGGCCAGTTCAGAATTACAGACTACCTTTCATTATATTCTTCATTACAGAAATCACTTACTTGATGATTTGATCAGGCACTGCCTTATTTTTAAATCTAGGTTGCTCCTCCAGGACTGGAGGTTGATTGTCTGGAGCTGAATTGATCACAGTCATTACATTTTCAGGCCAAGCCAATGTACAAAAATAACATCAACATCTGACATTAACAGTTTCACTGCTTAGCTTTGGGCATGCAGGATGCCAGGAGGTTTAGCATTTCATCTCCAAAAACAATAACTGGGCAGCCCTTGTACCTGAGATTTCTTTGTTCCACAGGACTGCACTCTTGCTAACAACAAGTTTTCCCCCAAAAATTGTGTTTCAATCTGCCATGTGTTGAAGGATACATTGCCCAGGAGAGCTTCTCACATCTTCTCCAGGTGCTGAGGTGGTGTTCATCTTCTCTGCACTGGGAAACTGGCTCATCAGCTGGGCCTGGAAATCCTCTCTCCTCTCATACTCCTTCCCACGATAGATGAACACTTTGTTCTGCAGAAGACACAGATGCATGTTTGTCACTTCTTCATATTTTGAATATTCCTTCACTCTAAAGCAAGCACCCTTCAGCCCAGGTGCTAGAATGCAGCACTGAGATGCTGCTGTTGGGGAAGATAAACTGGCATCCTCACAGAGGATGCTCCAGAGAGCAGACCCAAATTAGAATGGGAGGGGAGAAAACTACTAAAATTGCTTTTCTTCTCGTCTGTCAAGGGAAAGCTTTTGCTTTCCAAGACATTCTGGGTCCAGGCTTCACAGCTTTCTAATAGCAATAAATAGGTTTCCTCTGCTGCTGCCTCCTCCTTGCTATTAGGAACTGTCCTCATTTATAACAGTCTAGCCCCAGATGTGCTCACTTGTGGTTCAGTTTGCTTCATTTACCAGGGTATTTCTAGAACACCAGAAACAAGAGGTGCTTGCTGCCTTTGATGTCATAGTACTGTATCTTTTCACTATTTTTTCCAATGTTTTCANTTTTCAGCCTTGTTTAGCTCTCCTGTTAAAGGGTTCAGCCTGTGTTGAATTAGGGAGGCACTGCCAAGCCTCTCTTGCAGGTCTACCTGGAAGAATTTTGCCTTAGGATGCCTGCTTTAACCAGTCTCAGTGGGGGAACACAGTCATACCTTGTGCTTCCAAAAGGTGCTGAGCACAACAGGCAGGCAGTCTGGCCTGCCTGAACTCATGGTGCTTCTGCTTGTTGATGTCCTTAAGTTACAAGCTGAAAAATCCTCTCTTACCATTTTTCATGTAGATGTTACTGCTAAGCTTTTATTGACCATTCTTGCAAGCATATAAATCCCAGGATGCTGGGAGTCAGAAGGGACAGCTGAAGTTTATCCAGGTCATCAACATGTCTCACAGTGAAGAATTCCTTCCTAAGTCAGTCTAAATCTACTCTCTTTCAGTGTAAAACTATTAACCCTCACCCCATCACTACTGGCCTTGCTAAATGCCTCTCTCCATCATCCTTACAGTCCCCCTTTATATACTGATGGATTCTGAGCCCAAAATCTCCCAAGCCTGAAGATTCCAGCAGGTCCTGCATGCAGCTGTTGGAACAGAGCATCACTTTTCCCACAGGTAGGCAGAACACCAAACTAGAAGCAGGTAGTAAGTGCAACCTGTTGTACATTGGGTTAGGAGTGGGGCAGTGTTAGCCAGGCTGCTCTCAGAATGCTTGGGACAATTTATTTCCTTTATGCCTTGAAAGAATCTTGGCCATAATAGCCATGGAAACTATTTTGCCACTGTGTGTTTTTTCACTTGGAAAGATGCTGTGTCCATCCATTAAATTCCTAGGGAATACATACATTAGTAAACTGAAGACAATAAAAGATCTGAGATTCATTATTAAATGAATTCACTAGATAATGCTGGCCAGTTCAGAATTACAGACTACCTTTCATTATATTCTTCATTACAGAAATCACTTACTTGATGATTTGATCAGGCACTGCCTTATTTTTAAATCTAGGTTGCTCCTCCAGGACTGGTTGCACTGTAAAACACTGGATATCTGAAATTGTGAATGTTAAGGGCATATTATTAACTATAAGTATGAAATACTCTATGATGTGGGGGAAATAAAAAAACAAAAAAAGAACACACACACAAAACCCCCAACAAACTGACCATCAAAAAAATAACAACTGAAAAAAGACATTTCCTGATGAAAAACTGCAGGTTCAGGGTTTCATTTGTGGAGATTTCTTGGCCCAAGATGGAAAGAATCTGCCAGCAGTAACCAGTGAAGATAAATTAATATTACTTTTGAGCTGCCTATTTTTATTATTTCCTGAGGTTGATTGTCTGGAGCTGAATTGATCACAGTCATTACATTTTCAGGCCAAGCCAATGTACAAAAATAACATCAACATCTGACATTAACAGTTTCACTGCTTAGCTTTGGGCATGCAGGATGCCAGGAGGTTTAGCATTTCATCTCCAAAAACAATAACTGGGCAGCCCTTGTACCTGAGATTTCTTTGTTCCACAGGACTGCACTCTTGCTAACAACAAGTTTTCCCCCAAAAATTGTGTTTCAATCTGCCATGTGTTGAAGGATACATTGCCCAGGAGAGCTTCTCACATCTTCTCCAGGTGCTGAGGTGGTGTTCATCTTCTCTGCACTGGGAAACTGGCTCATCAGCTGGGCCTGGAAATCCTCTCTCCTCTCATACTCCTTCCCACGATAGATGAACACTTTGTTCTGCAGAAGACACAGATGCATGTTTGTCACTTCTTCATATTTTGAATATTCCTTCACTCTAAAGCAAGCACCCTTCAGCCCAGGTGCTAGAATGCAGCACTGAGATGCTGCTGTTGGGGAAGATAAACTGGCATCCTCACAGAGGATGCTCCAGAGAGCAGACCCAAATTAGAATGGGAGGGGAGAAAACTACTAAAATTGCTTTTCTTCTCGTCTGTCAAGGGAAAGCTTTTGCTTTCCAAGACATTCTGGGTCCAGGCTTCACAGCTTTCTAATAGCAATAAATAGGTTTCCTCTGCTGCTGCCTCCTCCTTGCTATTAGGAACTGTCCTCATTTATAACAGTCTAGCCCCAGATGTGCTCACTTGTGGTTCAGTTTGCTTCATTTACCAGGGTATTTCTAGAACACCAGAAACAAGAGGTGCTTGCTGCCTTTGATGTCATAGTACTGTATCTTTTCACTATTTTTTCCAATGTTTTCAAGGCAACTTTGGCCTTTAAAACTGGGACAGAGAAGCCTTGCATTGCTTTACAAGTGTGAGAAAAGCTACCAAATTCACTGTACTGCAGAAAGATTTAACAAAGAAAACATAAAATCCTCAGGTTAGTTTTATGCTCTGAAGACATATCTACTGTGGTTAAAAACCAGACCTTTTTGATTCTTGATCTCTCCCAGGGTAGTCAAAATCGAGGAATGTAGGGAAAATGAAAAGAGAAGATGCAGTGTAAAGAGATCTGTTTAATGAAATGTCTTCACACTTACCATAAGTGTCTGAAGATATCAACTACCTGTTACCACTCAGGAAAAAACTTCAGACAGTTGGTGTGAAAATGCCAGCTCAGTGTATATCAGAGATCCAAAAAAGCAACTTAATTCAGATTTAATCTATAAATCTAATCTGTAATTCTGAAACTCACATCAATCCATTACAAGGTCCCCTGAAAAATACCAAGGTCATGTGAAGCAGAACTTTGGATGTAATTTGAAGACAAATGAATGATATTCCACTAGCCTGTGTGGGGACCCAGCTGAGAAATGTGCCATGTGGGCTGCCCATGCCAACCCCCATCCTGCTGAATGTGGCTCTCACACACCTCTTTTACCACTCACAGACAGCTTCTAGTTTCCACAATCAAAGCAAGAGAAAGAATCAAACACATCTGAAACCATTCCACACATATACCTACAAGTAACAGTTCAGATTCTGACCTCAGTCCTGCATCCAAGCAAAATGAAACCTGTGGCAAATACCCCCAGAGACTCATTGCAGAATAGAAACAGGTTTACCCTTAGAAAGGCGGGGAATCCTTGGCCATAATACCCAACAGCAAAATAGTCTGGTTTAGGTCTCAGAATTTTCATGATGTTTTCATAGAACTTTGCTTGTTGAACCTGAAAGCAAAACCAACTGCAATTACTTCTGTAATTTCTATTTATATATTATTTTTCTGTTGCCTGTGATGTACAAGGAGACATACAGCACTGCAACCTACATGGAGCTGGCAAAAACAGTGTCTTTATCTTCTCATTTATGGTAAAAAGTAGAACTGATTGGGAGAAAAAACTGTTTTGTTTTGTTTTTTTAATACACAACACTGCTCAAGAGCATCATGGTTTGACTCCCAGGGTTTATTTGTGGATATCCACTGAATAAGCCCCAAATAAGCCTCAAAACCTTGAAATATTTCCAGTATCCATGGCCTGTGTATTACACTAACTCAGACCATGCCTGTCTCATCTCTAAGTGTCTCCAAGGTGTCCATGCAGATTGAACCAACTGCTCTTCAGGAATCTGCTTCACCACCAGCATGTTACATGACAACACTCTGACAAAGGAATTAAAAATCAATTGTAGCTGACAAGCTTAGCAGCAGTTCTCTCCTTTGACAGCTCCAAAGTACTAATTTCTGTGACTGAAATAATCTGAAGACCTTAGATAGAACCTTACCAGCTTTTGACTTAGCAGCTCATAGTCAAACACTTCCTTTTCATATTGCTCTGCAAGCTCTTTGCATAAAGTTATGGCTTCTTCCCACATCTGCAATGGAAATACATATGCAGAAAGTAAACCCAGTGCCAACAACTGAGCTGATGCATCACTGCTAGCTCCAGTTTTATTGATCATGGTCTCTTGACATTGCAGCCATTCCTTAACTGCACATTGAGAATGGAAGACTGGAGACAATCATAAACTTTTGGGATGCAGATGAATGTAAAAAATAAAAGTGGTTTATGGTTCATTCTAGGAAGGGATGAGGAAACCAACTTTATTCTTACAATAAGATAATAAAAAAAATCACCTAATTTTTCAGATAGTAATTTACTCTTCTTTTTTAATGTAAGATGCAGAACATGAGCAGTGTATGAGGGGACTGCCACCCACCTCTACAGCAAACATGCTTCGCTCTACAATCAATTCTCAAGTATTTCTAAGCACAGGCAGCTTTGTATGTGATGTGTCTCCTTGTCAGCTAAAAAATTACAGGCCTTAGACTAAAATTGCCACTTGCCCAGAGTAGCAGCTCCTTGCTTTCCACACTACTTAATAGCTACCTCTGCAAATCACTGGGAGGAAATACAAAGCTGCACTAGAAAGGCTGAGAGAGACTTTCTGCTATAGGCACTTAATGTATGTGGTGCAAAAAGCAGACAGAAGCTCACTCTTCAAGATATTGCTCAGATTCTCAGTGTTTTCTTCAGTCAAGGAGGCAAAGAGTGTTTTCTGAGCATAGCACTCTGCTGAAGTAAGGTATTCATGCAGTATGGCCATGTTTGCACAGTGCCACACACCCTGGGCCAGGGATTTCTCAGCATGACAGCTGCATTTGAGGAGCACCTGAATGATGGGGAGATCAGAAATGATAAGGACTGGATTATTGCAGTGCAGTGGGTGGGGGCTGCTGCACTGCAGTTCTTTCCAATGCCATCAAAAGTGAAGTTAAGAAGAGTGCTGCATTTGCTGCACAGTGCTGCAGCACCAAAAACTTTCTGCCTTCTGAATTACTGGAAAGACTTTTGTGGGGGAGTTATGTCTTTAACTTGCTAGAAGCAGCAATGAATTTACCTTCCTCCTTCATTCTTTTGGCTAGAACAATACATAATGACAAAAAGACCTTAGTGGGCCATAAGATTCATTATCCAGCAATGCTGAATTTTGGCTTTATTTCCAAAAATCTCAGCTCTGCTGGCATTGTATGGACAGGCCATTAAAAGATGAATTAAACCCAGGTACTGAACACCAAACGACTACATTTTAAGTTCAAGATGGAATTGTCAGACTTGAAGGAAACAAATGCAAGCATGTTGAACTGTCTGCTTTTCAGGGAGGTAATGACTGAATTGTTTAATCTGTGCAGCTCACATCCTTTTCCTAGTCAAATCCATTCAACACTGCTTTATTACTGCCTGACAGAGATGCTCATGAGCAGTACAAACATGCGTTCTTTTTCTTGAAACCTTATGTTCATATAGAACAACTCTACCTTGTGAAGGAGCAGGATCCAGGACACTATTTGGGCTTGACCCACATTTCCAAGAGGATTTCTCATAGCAGCATTTTAGACGGTGAATATTCATGCAACACAGTGACAGGTCTGCACTCCTACCTTTCCTTTGTCAAAATATTCTATGATCTTCTCATACAAATTCTCTTTCAAGTGGCGATAAGTCTGGGAACACTGGAACTCTGTTGACATGACTTGGGGGGCACACTGTTCATCTGACCACTGGGAAGAAAAACCCCATTAAAAACCCCATACTCCAAAAGATGGGAGTTCATAATTTCACACACAGGTGCCCCCTCCCTCTATGTCTGATCCTTCCACAAAGAAACTGGGAAAGGCACATTTTTTTGTATTAAAATATTTGCATATATTCTTTTTGTCTTTATGAATACATATATATCAATACATCTCATACTGTTCTATGATCAGCATTCTCAAAATGAAGTTTAAGCAACATAACACTATGAAAATCCAAATCTATATGCTTCTGCACTACAAGAAATTCCCTGAGAAATCTCAGATCTTTACTGAAAAACACATGCATTTGGAATTTTCCCTTGAAATGGGAATGACCCTTATTGGACATTTTATTGATCATGTCAGTTACAATGAGAACAAGCATCAGTTTAGCAAAAAATAATTAGAGCAACAAAAGAAAGCAAACATAATTTGGTAGGGTGATCCATATGATTTGCCACATGGAAGTTAATTACTTCAGAATTTGCACACATTATCACTGCTAAGTAAAACTATTTCTGCTACAATATTTAATTTGACCAATATGTGGCTTTCAATCACCTACTGAAAATGCCACTTTGGCAATTAATGTTCATTTTGTGCCCCCTACTACAGTCTTTTTAACTAGAAATCAAAGCACTCCTATGGAAAAGAATCTTTGCTTTACTGTGTATTAGTTAAGACAATCACATTTAATTGATATATTTGCAAATTGCAGAAGCCTATTGACACAGTGAGTTGAGAAAATCTAACCTTCAGGAGCCATGTGTGGAGCAGAAGGGTGTATGCTGCTTCTGTGTAATTCTCACAATCTAAATGAAGATCTCTCAGTTTATATAAATATCTGTGAGATAAGAGAACAAGAATTAAGCTGGATATTGATGTGACTGCAATACAAGTGTAAAAACAGTTCTAGATAAGCAGTGTGTTGGGAACTTCCCAGATGCCACACTGCCATCACCCACAGCATCTCTAAGGACACAGAGGGGGGTTAAAGCTCAGTGCTCAGACTGCTCCACGTTCTCTTAGTCTGCTGAAACACTGCAGAAGAGGAGGAGGAACCTCCTCCTCTGAGCTGCTGCCAGCTCCAGCTCTAGGAGTAAGAGCTACCAGATTCCAGGTCCAAGTCAGACCCTGAGCCCATTACTGCTGGGCTGTTACTGAACATCTCTGCCTTTCTTTGTGGCATTTCTTGGTTGCACATAGACATTTTCCATGGAAATAGGCCCAAGCACAACAGATAAAATGAGCTAAAGGAGAAAATAGTAAATACCAGCCCAGAAAGACAAGTTCCTGTACAAACTGGCAGGTGGTAGGTAGGGGCCATAGAGCTGTTCTAAGTTGCCAATGTTCTCCTTGATCCTCAGGGCAGCACTGCTGCTACCAGCACAAACAATGCCCACGAAGGGGCTCAGGTCACATCTTCTCCAGCAGCCAGAAAGTGCATCCCACCCTCTTACACACAACAGCATTGGCCCAGCAACCTCACACCTTGCCTCAGCAGTTCCAGGGCATGGCCATTCCCAGTCACCAACCCAATTAACATGTGTCCCCCTCAGCAGCCCTCGCAGGGGGAGTTTGGTTTTTCCCTGGCTGCTCCAGGTTCAGCTCTGAACCACCTGCCATGCTCATTGCAGCTGGGACTGTGGGCTCTGTGCTGCAGTGCTGAGGAGCAGGTGGTTCTGCAGATTTTGCAGAATGGGAGGAGGCAGGAAATAATGAGCTTCTGAACAGCAAGATTTGCTGCAGCTCATATGCAAAACTCTTGGGAGCCAGAGGCCGTGTGGCATCTGAAAGACTTTGCCAGTACAGCCACAGCTCTCACAGAAAAATGCTTTACTAGTGGTTGGAGTGTCGCATATTTAAAGACACTTGGCAGACTGCATAATTCTGAGAAACCTGAATGCTTTTTTCTGCCATCCTAAATGTGTGATCCACATCTAGCTGTGTTTTATTTGGTTAAAACAATAAACAAACATTGAGTGCTGCAATCAACTAAGAGTTGTTCTTGGGACCAAAAATGCTGCTGCTGAATATATCTGATAGATTCCAAATGGCCCAAGGCTAAGAAAAGAATGGAATGAGAACACATAGGAGGACAGGGCTCCAACAGGGGATGATAAACTGACACTGAGCAACTAAATTCAAGTACAACGATAAAACAAGAATTCCTAAGAAGAGATGATTGCCCTCTCCAAAACAGATGCAGGAGAACTGCCATACCTGATATACATCTCTTCACGGTTAATCTCCTTGTAGAAGTTCTAGGGACACAAACATTGACAAGTTATCTCAATGTCTAGTTTGAAAACACAGAACTGTGGAGTTGCTAAAGCAAAATGGATTCGCTGCTCGCTCTGTGCTGAACCCATTACTGAGCAGTGTCAACCACTCCTGTCCCCAGCAACACTCACCTTCATCTTCAGTAAGTGGCTTCTGGAGCTCTTTCCCATCTCACAGGGGAGGAGAGAACCCCCCCCAGCAGGAGAGAGCCCCCCCCAGCAGGATTGAAGGCCACATACCAGCAGGTTGACAGTGCAGCTCATGCGGTTGTCCTTGCTGTCGTCGTTCATCACCGCCCGGTAATCCAGCAGCTTCTCCAGCAGCCCCTTCACCAGGCTCACAAAGCTCCCAACCAAGCCAGAAATGCTGGGGTACTGACAGGCACACTCCGTGAGGCTGCAAACACACGAACAAGGTGTGAAAAAATCAGTGAAAATCAGTGGCATGTCATCTGAAACACTGGAGCTGAAGGGAAATAATTGAGTTAAAGCAACTGCGGGATGCACGAGAAATTCTCTTTTGGGGGTAGGAATTTTGCTATCCAGAAGACAAATGGGATATATATCAGAAGAAAAAAAAAAAAAGAAACATTTACTTTTCCTGTCTGAAAGTGACATCAAATTCAAGGGCATAGCCAGAATTTCAGAGAACAGCAGGCTGCATCTGTGATGTGTGGAACTCCATCTCTGGACTATTGCAATAAACACTAAACCTTTCCTTCCCCTGTTATCACACAACATAAAATATGGCAATTATTTCCTACTCTTTGTACAGTTACATATGAGTAAAAAGTTCAAACAAACTGCTTTTAGTCAAAAAAGGCATTGATTTACAAGACCTCACCAGAGCTATCTGGCCTTGAACAATAAACTTCTTGTAGATTAAAAACAAAACAAAAAAAGCAGTTAGCTCTCTTTTGATAAAACACAGCCAAGTGAATTAAATACATAACCAAATTCCCATTTACATTAACAAAATATTATCATATGCTGCTTCTATAAAGTGCTGATCTAATTTAAGAGTAGATATTTCACATTACTCTCATAGCTTTGTCTTCAAAGCTTAGCTGTTTAAATATAAGACCACCAGCATCTGATGATGGAGTGGTGTCTTAGCTTAAGAACTTAGCATTCTGGTTTTCCACTGTGATTCTCTGACAAACTGAATTTTACATAAATATATATATATATATATATATATATATATATATATATATATATATATATATATATATATATATATATATATATATATATATATATATATATATATATATATATATATATATATATATATATATACTGCCCCTCCAACATCCCCCTCTTCTGTTTTCCTTCACTTCCACGGGCATCTTTAGCTTTATTATCTTGACCCACCAAAAAAATCCCTGCTTTGAAAGGTGTGAACACAGGAAGATGCAACTAAATTGAACCCAGGATGGAATAATTATAGGTTATTATGTGTATATTGGGCATATTCTATTAACAGCCTATCAAAATCACCATGTGTTCTCACACAGGAAAAAACAAATCCTAGAAATTGAACAATTACCCCTGAAAGTGTGCTGTGTGCTTAAGCTGAGCAGCTTCAGTGACACATTTTTCTTCATTGCTGACCTCTTTGTGTTTCATTAACAGTGCTCAATTGATATGCAAATACATTTAATAACTTATTGCTAATCTTTCCATACACTATTATTTTTAAAATGTTAATTATAAAGTGTTAGATTTTCATTAATTCAAAAAATAATTGTTACTCCTCAGAATTATATAAAGTTTCTTCAGGAAATATGTGTTCATATTAATTTAAACTGCAAAGGAATCCCCAAAGCTTTGGCCTAGAACTGGCACCTCAGCAAAGTACCCAGCCTCCAAACTCTTAGTCAAGCTAAATAAAACCAGCCCCTGATGTTTGTTCCTTTGACTGCACTGCTCCAACCTGAAGGAATTTTGCTGAGAAAGGGAATGTGTACTTGCATGTCTGAAAGGACATCATGATGTGACAGACAAGGCTAACAGATAAAACAAGAGTACTGAAATTGCCTGAACAGTCTGAAAAAAAAAAGGGAATTATTTCAATAAATCACTGAAAAGAGCTTATGAAATTAACCATAAAGCAGATGGAATGTTAACTACTAAACCACCTGAGGAGTTCACAGCTGACAGAAAGGGCTGGAGCACATCAGATGATACTTGTGGCAGAGAAAGTAAGGAAGGAGGGGAGACTTTGAAAGTTACCTTGTTCAGCTTTATATGATAATCCCAATAAAAAGGACCCAGAAAAACTAGAGAATATTTTCTTTCTCCCTCCAGGGTGAAAAAAACTTTGAATTTTTAAAGAGAGCTTGAAAAAGCAGAAGTTTTAAAATAAAAAATATTTCCAATAAAGCTCAGGCAAACAAGTGCATGACAAGAGCTGCTGCAATGGTGGGGAATTGGAAGGCATCCAAATTCTAGTTTCTGTTGTGCCTCTATTAGTGACTAAAAAATGCCCAGATCCATTTTCTGAGCCTGAGGATGAGTGGCACAGCACAATTTGTATTTATTCCTCCTGCTGGAGTCCCCTCCACTTCCCAAAGCAGGGCAGCCTCCTGAGAACAGCCTCTCAGCAGGTGCCACCCCAGCTCTTGGTGCTAGAGAGCACCAGGACACAGCAGGAGGATGAACTGTGCTGGAATGCAGAGAGTTACAGGGAATTGGGTGATGAAAATAGGAGCAAATGAATAAATCTGAGGCCAAATTTAACTACAGTTTCTAACCAGTTGGAACAGGGAGTTGGGAGACAAAGGCTTGAACTCCCTGGTGTGGAAAGTGGGAATGTAGGAAGATTGAAAGCAAATCAAACCCAGAACAGAGAGAACAGGGTCTGATCACTGACAGGTCACCAGGCTCTGCTTCAGCTGCAGCCATCATTAAACAACTGCAGGGATGGAACAAAAAATATTATCTGCAGATAATAAGAAAGAACATCTTTAGAAATGTGGAAACCTTGACCTTGAAGTCTTGTAGAACACGAGAGAGTCTCCAGGGGAAAACAAAAGATACATCAAAAAACCCCACAGTACCTTGGAAAGGTCAGAAGATCAAACACAATGTAGTCTGTTTGATAAGATAACTGTGCTACTGAAAAATGGGGTTTAACTGCATACGAACCAGTTCCCTAGAAGAATATTTGAATACAAGAGTTAACTGAAAACAAGACCTTCCAAGAACAAGAATCTTACACACTCCGAAAAAGTTCAAAGTCTCGTGCACAAGATCTGAAGGAAGCTTTTCTCCTTCTACTGATCTAAGGCTCAGTTTGATTGCTGCCTCCAGCTTTGAGACAATGGAGTATTCCACAACAGATGGAGGCACTGTAGGAATGTCCAGGAAACATTCCATATGATAAACTGAAATATAACTGAAATATAACTGAAATTTAGCCAGAGCATGAAATCCTGAAAAGCAACCAGGGGAACAGTTTCAGTGAGCAAGACTACAATTCAAACCAGTGTGGTATTTCCACTCCCTTGATTAGAAAAGAATCGACTTGATTTTTAAGTTATCAACTTGAGAAGTGGGAACACTAAGGTAAAAACACATCTCGGTGGCATTTATTCTCATGCATTACTCACATGGACTCAAATAACTGCATGTAGTGCTCATCCCCACGGCCTCCTTCCACCTCATGGTCCAACTTCAAGATGATTTCATTTTCAAACTAATAAGAGAGAAAAATCAAAGTACTAGATTTGTATTCAGAAGTCAAATGAGTACCTTTGTATAGGTACAGCACATATTGACAAGTGTCAATAATACACAGCTGGCCACCTCTGGATCCTTGCAGTGTCCAGGTCTTCTCAGAACATCTCTCATTTCAATGCAGGATTTCAGAGTCAGCAGAATCACTTGCACCCAAATAAAATATGAACAATCCTATGGTATGCTATATATTATTTAATTGCTATTTGTTAGGTCTAACCATTAACAAGCAGTGGCATATAAACAAAGACAGCAAACAAGCTATTTTTGGAGTTCAACACAATTCTTTTCCCTCTACTGCATCATTTCTTCAATGTTCCTTTGCAGTTCTGACTCCATTTGGAGCTTCTTTCTCTTCTTGGACCTTTTTCCCTTCTCTGAACTGAGAATGAATGAGAATGTTACTTCCAGTAACAGAACATTATATATATATATATACACACACTCATATATTCTTCAGGCAGTTGTACATAATTAAGCAAGGGAAAGCTATTTCACAGTATTTGGAAAAAGCTAAAGCCTATTTGCAAAGTTTGTCACACAGGTAAAGAAAAATGTACCTGGGAACCCAGTGCTAACTGGTGAAATTATTGTTACAAATGGGCACACACATTGCCCCTGACAACAGCTTGAGAGCTTTGAGGAGTAATAAACTCCAGCTGCATCTCTGCAGCACTTCTAGGTAATATGGAATGAACACACCAGAGCAATATCCCACTGCCTCTTACAGAACTGGAAGTACATGTTGGATTGCATTTTCACCCAGCAATTTGCAAAATAAAAATACAAATGTCATTTGTCCTTTCAATACATTGCAGACAGGAAACTGCTTTAGCATTTTGAAAGGGTTAATGCAAGGAAACAGGTTTAGATCAGGATTTATAGTCTGTGAACAATGCCTGTACCTGTGCAAACTGCATTCAGATCCAGGGAAAAAAAACCATGGAAACTCTACTACATGCATGAGGTTTGTTTGGATTCCCCCAGCTTTTCAAGCATTCAGATTTGAACATTCCAAACCCATCCTCAAATAGTTGATATTTTTAATATGATTAATAGTTGAAGTACAAAAGGCGAGTTGGTCTTTTGTGAGTTTTCTTCTCAATAAAAAATGAAAAATACAACTGGGTTTTTTCATTTTTTTTTTTCAATAATTAAGTTGAGAATTTACTGAGAGTGGGTTCTCAGAAAAATATACCCCATGATATTGTTCAGTGCAGAGCTAGGCACTTGGAACCAAATTACTGCTGTCCTTCAGACATGATCTGAAACAAACAACTGCTCAAAAATAGAATGTTTACAAATTAGCTGATACATCAATCTTGGGAAACTAATTGAAATTAATGGCATAAAGAAATATTGCATGGCAGGAAGTAATTAAATTCAATAAACTTAGCAGAAATAAACACTAAAATACTGCAGGTTAAGTAAGAGAAAGCCTCTAAAAATCAGCCAGCCTGTTAGAATGGTTTTTTACCAAGCTTCAAATAACATGTTGTGAAGAAGCTGGCATCTTTCTGTGCCTGCAGCTTGGAAACTCAGCACAAATATAAGCAGAGCAGCAGTGGAAATCCCTCCAAGGCAGAGTCATCCCTTTATTACCCAGTCTCTAAGTACAGTGGCAATGCTTCTCACCCCCTCTGGTCACCCCAGGCAGCTCAGCTTTGTCTGTGCTTACCCCTTCCAAGCACCTTCAGTGCTTCTAAGCCTCTTGCCTGAGCATTTTCTTTCTTTGACATCTCTTTTTGGCTGTGAATCCACACAGGTAAGAGAATGAAAAGGTTTTCATGCCAACAGGTTTTTAAACTTCTCTCCTGTGGCTCTTTATGCAGCCAAGGTTCAATCCTCTTTTTTTTTCCAAGCTATCTACTAACATCTTGGATTATCATTTGATGAAATTACTTGGTTGTGGCAAAATTCATCCTTTTGTGTCTTTTTATCTGCACTGAATGCTTCACAGTGTGGCAGGGTGGGCAGAATGCTTTGGGTGTCTGGCCTGAGTCAACTGGAGAAGTGCTGCAAATGAAAGGCTGCACACAGGCCAGGGAGAAAAGCATTCAGGGGAGTGTAGGCAGCAAGATGAGGTGACCTTTAGAGGGCCCTTCCAACCCAATCCATTCACAGCATCACAGCATGTTAGGGGTTGGAAGGGACCTAGAAGATCATCTAGTCCAACCCCCCTGCCAGAGCAGGGGCACCTAGACCAAGTCACCCAGGAACAGATCCAGGGGGGTCTGGAGTGTCTCCAGAGGAGGAGACTCCACAACCTCCACAACCACTGGAAGGGACAGTTCAGTTGCAGAACACATGACATTCTAACTGAACACAAGTTACTACATGCTCTTCTTGCAAGCAGGTAATTCTTTTTCTCCAGAAGATCTGATATCTCTCATCTTTGTCCTGAGAGTCAACTAAACAGGACCAGGAAAAGTGAAAGATCAAAATTATTTCAGAATATTAGCCAGTCAAATTGTTTTTTGCCTCTAAAATGAATAAAAGCTATTATGTTAAAAAAAAGCTTCTTAAATATTTATAATTTTCATAGACCAGGACAAAGCAACCAAACCACAGCTCTAAATGTCTGAACCCCAAACTGTTCAGTAGAAACAGCAATCCCAGTTTCTACTGGAGCAGGACGAAAGCACTACTACACTAGTGCTATTTCTTAGTTATTTTTGTGATAGGAGTTTTAAACAGTGTTTTCTTTAGAGTACACAAGGAATGTTGGTTTGTAAGGTGCACCAATGCTGTGTGACAGAGCACAGTTCTCTGTCCTTGCAGGTTTTGTTTCTCTAATATTAGCTCTTTCTCTGTTATTAGAATACAAATTCAAGATAGCCAGTGAACAGGACATAATATACCAATAAAAAAAAAAACAAATCCAACCAAACATTAGACTGCCTGGTCCAGGCTGAAAAAGAAGTTTAAAGGGCTTAGAATTCATTTCTATCTGTATTTTGTGTAGTACTACAGATATGTCTGTTAGTATCATGGGTAACAAAGGTACATGGCAGTTTCAGGGCAAGTCAGCATTAAGCAAAAAAGCCCAATCCAGACATTTGCCAGAGCTGCCTTCTGCAGTGAAAGAAAAAACTGTGAATATAGTCAAAATCAAGAACCAGCTAAAAGCATCCACCTCTTAAATCCTTCCTAGTACTTGTTCAGCAGGTAGAGAATTGATTACTTCTCTAAGAGGCAATAATTTCACAGATGCTGGATCTGAACAAAAAAACTCTTCCTAAGCATCTTTCCTTGAACTGAAATAAATAAAAAAGCTGGCAGACATATAGAATAAAGTTTTAATGTGTCTGAGACAAATTTAAGGCCTGGGAAGGATATCTCTCCTGTAACTTAAAACAGTGTGTCTAATTGTCAGCAGTACCAAAACACCTCCTTAGCCAATAGATTCAAGAAATCCTCACACCCCTGAACTCACTTCATTACTAAGCCACAAAACAGCTCCATTTTTTAAATGGATCTGTCTAAAGCACCAAGCAATACAGACTCAAGTTTCTCCTAATGGGATTATCTCACATCCTTCTGAAATCCTCATGCATAACCAAATGCCAAGAAGTGAGATTAAGAAAAATGGGTATTCACAGCAATTATAAATCTGTGCCAGGGGAACTTGCTGAGATCACCTCCATTCACTCATTTGGTAACCTTTACAGAGGGCAGCTCTCAGACATCCAAACTCCAGCAGTGGGCACTGACAGCCAAGAAGGCCAATTAAGAGAAGTGTGGCCAGCAGCTGGAGAGAGGGGATTCTGCCCCTCTGCTCTGCTCTGCTCAGACCTCCCCTGGAGTACTGCAGCCAGTTCTGGAGCCCTCAGCACAGGAGAGACATGGAGCTGCTGGAGCAGGGCCAGAGGAGGCCACAGAGATGCTCAGAGGCTGGAACAGCTCTGCTCTGGGGACAGGCTGAAGGAGCTGGGGTCATTCAGCCTGGAGAAGAGAAGGCTCTGGGGAGATCTTAAAGCACCTGCCAGTGCCTGAAGGGGCTGCAGGAAGGCTGCAGAAGGGCTGTTTCCAAGGGCCTGGAGTGAAAGGAGGAGGGGGAATGGGTTTAAATGAGAGCAGAGGAGATTGAGACTGGATCTCAGGAAGAAGTTGTTTCCCTTGAGGGTGGTGGATCAGTGGCACAGGCTCCCCAGGGAGGTGGTTGGGGCCCCATCCCTGGAGCTATTGCAGGTGAGGTTGGCCAAGGCTCTGAGCAGCCTGGGCTAGTTGAGGGTGTCCCTGCTACCTGCAGGGGGCTGCATTAGATGCCCTTTGGAGGTCCCTTCCAGCCCTAAGCATTCTGTGATTCTCTGACTCCAGGAGGTTCACTGAGGATAAACATCCATCCTCTAACCCTCCCAACAGCTCTGTCAGCCCAGGAACACAGCGTTGCTCAGCATTATTTTCTGACACAGTCCAACAGCAGTCAGGAAGGAAAGCAAACGCAGACCACTTCCCAAATGGCTTCAGCACCTGGTGCAACCAATGGAAAACACTAAACTAAAATACCAGATACAAACAGGGTGACTTATCTGAACAAAACTATAAACACAGATAAATTCATCTTTCCTGAGCCAAACTAAATCCTTAACATGAATCAATGTTTATTTCAATATTTGTATTTACTCTGCAAAGAGCAAAGAGCTACTTCTTTTTTTCTTTCCTAAGTTTAGTTTGGTTTTTGTTGTTGGTTTTTTATTTAAAGTCTTTTCTAGCCTTTGGCCTCAGATTCTCAGTTAGTACTAAGTTGATTGAGGATGTGACTTGCTTTGGGGAAGTCTTCATAAAATGCACAACCTGGTTTTTCAAGGAAAGATGGGTTAACACTTGGAAGATGGGATTCTCTTAATATCATGTGTCCAAAACATAGGCCACTACCTTCCCTTTATGGGGCAAGGAGAAGCAGATATATCCACAGGGCTAATTCTATGCACAGACATTGAACCTACACTGGGTAAATTGCCTTTCCAATATCCCTATCTCACTGAGCTAACGATAGACAGAGCTTTGATGGCTAAAATCAGTAGATATTAATGGTCTCCTCCCTAAATCTTGAAGTTAAAATTACAAACTCATATAATATTCCCTCTGGGTGAAAGGAAGTGAGATGTGCAAAGTAAATGAAGTGAAGTGAAAATGCCTTACTCTGCCGTACACCTACTGATACACTCCATCCATTAAATATGGACCTGTAGGATGTCAGTTGGGAGGTAATCAGAAGGAAATCCAGTTGATTTCCTAGAAAGAGTTAAATAAAATCCAATTCCTGCTTGATAAATGTGAATAACTTTACTCCTTATGATGTATCTATTGCTTGCACAAGGGAGGACACGGGCTCTGAAGCCAGCCCCAGCATGACAGTGTGCCCATCCAGAACACAGCACTGCCTGTCAGAAAACCTCCACTTCCACTGCCACTACAGACCCAACTAGTAAAGATGTCTCTGCTTTTTTCCCCCCTCTCTCATTAGAGAAGATTAGATTGGAAATAAATTATTTATTGTTTAAATTCAGCAAAATTCTGCTCTGACTGTCAATCCAGGCTCAAGTGCCTAAGGCAACCTTGAAATAAATGTTCCCATTCTCAAAATCTTGTACTAAAGATTTAAGAAAATATCTTTTATAACACTAAATGCCAATTAGATATGAATTAGTATATGAAAGTTGTCTAGCAAAAGCTAGAGTTCATGTGTTTGTGTATCAAATATTTTTCTATCCATATTCTTTGCCCTTTCTAACTAAGATGGTAACAACTTCAAGCAATAAAACTTAATGCACCTTTGCTTTAAAATATATCTTTTAAAAAACACTTAGCAGAACTACCAAACTTACAGATTCAAGTTTTAAAAAAATTATCTTAATTATCTCATCCATAGGAGAGAACAAATACTACAGTTCTGGATCAGGAAATAATTGCAATTTCTAAAGAGCATCAGAACCCACTGAGACTCAACTGCTCAATTATGAAACAGCTTTAGTGCAATCTGACACAAGTTACCTCTTATTTTTAAGCTGCAATAAAATGAACACAATTGCTCCTCAACACTGAAAAAAAAAGATCACCTGAAATTGATTTAGATTGGCATAAGAATTGATTTAAGGGACTGGCATCTTCCAGGTCCCTCAGTTGTTGCTCTCGTTAATCTGATGTGTTTCCTGATTGGTGGTCTGTACAGATCTGTGCATTCCTCCCAAGAGATGAAACAGAAGCCAAGAGAAGGAAAACATTTTTAAGAAGGCAAATATAGGACTATTAGGACATAGAGGGAACAGATGCACAGAAGCAAAGTGGTTTTTAATCTTGGCCTTGAACCAAAAGCTTTGCACTGTGGAATAGAGACCGAAATGGAAATTCCATCTGCTCATTTGTTCCACACTTAGCTGACACAGAAATGCCCCACATGATTTCAAGTATTACACTTAGCTGGGTAGAGGAGCAAGATTTTTTATTTACATCCCTATGAATGTTTAAAATGATGATTTTTGTTTGTTTGTTTGCCACTTAGTGTTACATGGCTTGATTTAATTATTTGTGTGACAACAAAGCCTGAAAGACCCATTTTAAACTGAGTTTCAGGGCAGCAGGCAAACACAGAATCATGAGTCTGGGCCCAGAGAGCTGTCAAACAGAAAAGCCAGCTAGGAACCAGGCAGATACTCCCTGCCCTGGTAGACACAGCAAGCAGAGGCAGGAGATTTAGACTTACATTCCCAAACATCCTACCAGACCATCCCTATTTCTAGCCCATCAATCAAAAACATTTAATGCTTGTGACCTAAAAATCATTTTTCCCATTCAAATTTGCTGTAGAAAACATTTTTGGAAAGTCAGTTCTTCACAGTGGTTGTCTTTCTCACCATAAATGCTTAGAAAAGGGACTTTTTGCTGTCACTGGGATGAAAGTTTTACATTCAATCCAGCTAAGTTACTGTGGAGAGCACACACTGACTTCCACAAGAACTCTTTCTCTCAATATTTGGCATTTTACTTTCTGCAACCATAAAAGTCCAAACATCACATATTTACCAGCAATAAAGTGACCACATGACATTTTAATTCATTTTCACATAGAGTACTTTTAATTACCTTCTTGAATTCTCCTGTCCTTTTATATTCACACAGCATCATGTCAAAGAAGATGGGGATGGTGGCTTTTCTTAGTTCAACTTCTGGAATCAGAGTCATTTCTAAAATGGGTCCAACCATCCCCGGAATAAAGCAAATTTTATTCTGGCCTGAAACAAAAAAACAAACATAGGACTTTGAGAGGAGAGAAAATAAAATTCATGAAAACATTTAGGCTATACAATATTTTAAATCTTTTTTGTCTTAAATGGAACATTCAGCTGGCACTTCACAACCTGCAGTCATAAGCATTATCATAATTGTCTTCATTGTATACTTCAAAACCCCTCTATAATACATATTTTAATAGAACAATGCATTATTATCCTTTTTATTATGAACTCTCAAGGGAGCAGTAGAACATGGCTGTACAACAAATGGAAAACCATTTTTGAATATTAATAATTCCAAAGCTGAGCCTACTCATTTCTGGACAAGCAGATTCAGATGGAGCAGGGAATATAGAACTGGATCTCAATTTCACTACCATGCTTTCTGAAACCTGATGTCAGTCAGCTTTGACATCTGAGAGATGGCTGTGAATTCTCTCAGAAATAAAAAATAGGCAGTAGTCAAACAGACTGTCATGTCAGTTCCAAGCTTAATCACAAGAGTGAAAACATTTGGAGTTCAAAGAGCAGAAAGATTTACAAATGCACTTCATGTCAACTGCTTCTCAGTGAAACCAGCAGCATGCCATGGATTCAGCTGCAATTAAACTCATTTCCTCACCAAGCTTGTACCACATGTCACGGATAGCAAAGCCAATTAAACGTCTCATATCTCCATATCTAGGGGAAAAAAAGAAACATGAAGGGTATTTTTATCATGATCTTTATCGTGGCTCGACTAGAAAATTAAAGACTTAAGTGAAAGTATGTATTTTTGCTTACTTGTTCTGGATTTTGTTGTATTTTGCATGGGAGAAATTTTCTAGCTGCAGTGAGTCCTGGGTAATAAAGGCCACAGCCAAATGAAAATAGTTGTTCCACAGCTGTAAATTGAATATAAGGAAACAATAATAGTTTGGAGAAAAGCAGGACTAATATTAAACTATGCATAATGCTGAATAATTGATGAAACCAAACGATGCAAGCAATATGAGATTTGTATATGGTGCAAAGATGTACACCAGTAGTGTACATGATGCAATTAGCAGCAATACAAGAAAGATGAATTTAATAACCACCACTACAAATTTGTTCTTAATAACACAGCAGCTGAATAAATACTGCTAAAAAAGGGTTCTTGTGACATTCTTTAGCTAACAAGACTAAACCATGACCTGTGGCAGGACTGGTGAAATATATTACTTGCCAGTCAAGCCTAACAACTGGGAGCTAAAAACAACCCATGGAACTACAAAGTATTTGAGGATTACTTTAAAAGTCATTTACTACCTTCAGATTCTAATGCAACACAATTTGTGTGAATTTCAATGTGTTTTCTTAAGAGCTCTCTACGTGAAACAAGGACAAAATACACCCCTAAATAACTGCTAATAGTAATGAGTCAGGTGCTTGAACTAGAAAAAAATCACTTTTATTTCCAGTGCACAACTCTCTGGTTCTCCAAGGAAATGACTTGTTCTCTGGAGAGCAGAGTCAGCCCTCCCAGGCTCAGGTTGCACTGGAGACCAGAACTCATCTGTAGCTGTTTGCACCAGCCAAAGATGCTCTGAATTCACCCAAACCAAACACAGTCCCATTACAAACTACATCTGGATATGAGCACTAGTAAGGCAGCAGCTTTTCCCATCCCCTTAATAGCAACATTGAAACGATGCTGATATCTAAGTGTGTTAATAGCACATGCTAATCAGAGCCTTTTTCCCCAGGAGAAATGATATTTATGTCCTGAAAGGCCCGTTTTCCCCTTATAAAATATTTTAAAAGATTAATTTGACCAATTTAGAATATGCAGTCAGTTGAAAAGTTGTATTTATTGATGTGTAGGGCATACTTTGCATCTGACAATTACAGCTGTACAATGGAAAATTCCTCACATTGCCCTAGCTTATGGGGAGAAAAATGAAGTTTTATTACTACAGCTAACAGTCTCTTTATTCCCTTAATGGCTCCAAGTTCAATGCCACCTTTGTCAGGGACACACCCTAAAGACTCAGTATCCTTATTTAGAAAATACACTCCTTTTTGTCCTCAGAGGAGCCTGTGATGGCTGAAAAAATGTGCTCCTTACCATTGCAAATAAAGACTTGTGAGCTACTGACT
This sequence comes from Ceyx cyanopectus, assembly GCA_013401355.1. Classification (NCBI taxonomy): domain Eukaryota; kingdom Metazoa; phylum Chordata; class Aves; order Coraciiformes; family Alcedinidae; genus Ceyx; species Ceyx cyanopectus. The sequence goes on along the minus strand of VYZU01025635.1, from coordinate 80,828 downwards.
TCCAAACCCTGGGAGGCAAAGTAAAAGGCAAAACTGGTAGAAATAGACTTGAAAAAAAAGAACAAAAAGAAATACACTTCAGAGACCTGTTTTGATTGCTCTTAAGCCCCCCCAAGAACACTCCAAGACATTTTGTGTTTGAACATCCAGCTGCCTGGGTGTGGGAGGGCTGAAGGGAAGCAGCAGTGACCTGAGAGGAGCAGAGCTCCTCTGGCCTCTGCTCTCATCTGTGTGGGCATCACACTTTGCTGCCTGTGCTTGCCACTCTGGTGCTAAGCTGGCAAGGACAGAGCTAGAAACAAAGCTGAACTGAGAAGTGACCCTTCTCAGGCATTAGCTATCCACTGATCCACTGCACTTTGCAAGCTCCAGCTGAGAGGCAGCACCCAACACAACCAGCACAGGCTGCCTTCCTGCCCTGAAACAATTCAGACCTTGGTGACTGCACTGCCCGGGCACCACCAACACTGGGAGGGCTTCTCAGCTGCCACTGCCCCTCTAGAGAATCACAGAAACAGAATGGCAGGGGGTGGAAGGAGCTAGAAGATCATCTAGTCCAGCCCCCCTGCCAGAGCAGGGGCACCTAGACCAAGTCACCCAGGAACAGATCCAGGGGGGGCTGGAATGTCTCCAGAGCAGGAGACTCCACAACCTCCCTGGGCAGCCCCTGCCAGGCTCTGCCACCCTCACTGGGAACAAGTTTTTCCTTGTGTTTCCCCTCAACCTCTTGTGCTCCAACTGACTCCCATTGCCTCTTGTCCTGTCACTGGATGGCACTGAGCAGAGTCTGGCTCCATCCTCCCTACACTGCCCTGAACATCTTGACAGACACTGCTGAGCTCCCCCCTCAGTCTCCTCTTCTCCAGGCTAAAGAGCCCCAGCTCTCTCAGCCTCTCCCCAGCAGGGAGATCTCCACTCCCTTGATAATCCTGGTGGCATAAGGACAAAAGCAACATTTGTTGAGAAAACACGAGGTACTCTCCCCCTAGAAGAGGGGCCAGCTGCTGGACTGGAAGCTGTGGAATGGCTGCAGTAACTGCCCAGACACCGCCAAGAGGAGGAGCTGTGGAGGGTTCTACAGCACCACTGCCTGCAGTCCCCACTGCTGCTCTCCACACACAGCCCTGCAGCCAAAGCCATGTTTGCTCTGTTGCCTACCTGGCAGCAACTGCTCCTCTACAGACACCTCTGCTCAATTCTCTCTGACAGTGTAGGAGAAACACAAGGTCTTTGGAAGACCTTTGAGTTCCTGACAAATTATTGCAGATGCTAAATGTACTCTAGTCTTTCAGAAAACAGATGAGGTGACAGTTGATTTTTTTATCTTTTTTTTTCCCTGAAATATTATGGTGAAAGCAAGCTCAGCCCCTTTGGACCAGCAGCCATAATGCATTTCAGACAGACACTGCATTCATTTGCTGCTGTGGAAAAATGGCACTTCAAAACTTTCTGCATATATGCAGCATTGCAAACCCCGTGTAGTCAGCACAGCTGCTGAGCTGGGGTAGCTGGAAAGAACCTGTCTGAAGCTTGGAATAGCATTTGTAAGAAATATCTGTTCATTTCCAGGCTATATGACATTGCAATCAATGCTGTTTCTAAACCAGCAGTGTTCACTGTCACACACTGCAACACATTTCTTAGTCATTTAAAGAATTTCAAAGAAACATCTATTTTTTTTTAAATTCTTTTTCTGAGCCTTTTGAATAAAAACAATTTGAAGCACAGGATCTAGGGCTGGGAGCTGTGGCAGGCAGACTGGATCATGCCAGCTGTGGTCTTGGAGGTGGAACAGAGAGTATTAAACAGTGCAAAGTGCAGAATTAGGAAAATCCTTTGGGACCTCTGCTAAGATCCATTTGCATTCTCATGTACTTCAAAAGGACAGAACAAAGGTAGGGAATGTTCAGGTTAATGAAAAGAAGTTTTCAGAAGCTTTAAAGAAACACAGCATGTTATAGAAACCAACAAGAGGTTGGTTTCTTTTCTAGTCTTTCAAGATTCCCTTTCCTTGTTTTTGTCATATGTTGGGGTTTTTTTTTTGGCTAATAAGGCAACTTAAAACAATAATTTCAAATATTATTCTAGCATTCCCACGTGATGTGCTTCAATACACAACTGTGCTTATGCCTAACATAAATGCAAATCAATAACCTATTTCAGATGCAGAGACAGGAATAAATATAAACTGCAAAATATTGAAGTTTTTGAGCTATTCCAATAACTTTTGCAGAAACTCCAGGTTAAATCTTGGTGTTCCAGGTTACTTTCAGTACTGAAGAACACAGCATGAAGGATTCCTTCTCTGATTATACTGTCAGCCCTTGTTCACTTGCACTTCACATATTAGTTCTGGTCAAGCACTTAATGAGAATTAGAAACTTAATGAAAATATTGTGCCTTCCTGGGTGACTTGGTCTAGGTGCCCCTGCTCTGGCAGAGGGGTTGGACTTTCTAGGTCCCTTCCAACCCCTGCCATTCAATGTTTCTGTTCTCTACCAAAGGCAGTTCATCCTTCAGAGCCCTGGGTTCTGCCCCTGGAGCTCACCTGCTGCCTGCAGCCTCTGACTGCAGCTCTGGCAGTCTCAGTGGCACAGCACTGCAACCTGACAAAGCAAACGTGACACTAAGGCAGCAAACTCTAAATGACAGGTTAAAATTACTCAGGGCTGTGCTCTGAGTACTTCTGGAGTTGTCTGTGAAGTACAGAGCAGCTCCAGCAGTGAACCTATGACCAGGTATATGCATCATTCTAAACTGAAAAGATCCTAGCCGCTGTTCATTTGTTATTGCACATCAATTCCCAGGTCCTAAATGAGTTTAAAAACACCAGTTTTGCTTTGGAGACAAGAAAAAGGCCAGGAACCTTTTTTTTTTTCTCCATTTAGCAATCTTCAAAAGCATAGCAAACATTTCTCCATTGCTTTTCTCTAGATGTAAAACACCCTTTTGCAGTTGCTCAATTACTTCACGGTCTACTTGCTCTGTTTGGTTAGCTTGTCTGCTAAACAGTGTCATGCAATCACTCAGCCAAGAGAAAAATCCTCAGATATACTTCACTGTGCTTTAAATTGCTTTGTTTAAGAAAGAAAATTTAAATTAAGACTTATTTCTTAATAACCAGATTTGAAAGCATCACCCCACAAACAGTATAAATCGTTCACCTGTTTACAAAGCACTTCAAGACAGATTTGGATTGTTTTATCCAAATGTAAATCACCAATACCATCATCCCTGGAAGGATTCCAAAGCTGTGGAGATGTGGAGCTGAGGGACATGGTTTGGTGGAGCCCTGGCAGTGCTGGGTTCAGGGTTGGGCTCAATCATCTTGAAGGTGCCTCCAAACCAGCCCAATTCTATGATTCTCTGATGCCCATCTCTCTTTTCCTCACCCCAATAGATTTTATTTCTAGGGTTTTAATCACCCTTAATCAGGAATATTTTTGTCTCTGGTTTAGCTGCTAAATTCTTGAGACATTGCTCTGACTGTATATACAATTCTGAATTTAACTCATCTCTTTTTGTTTGAAACCAGAAATCAGGAGTGCACAAAGCCCCCTAAGAGGAGATTGGATTGCCTGAAGGCTGCTGCATGCTCAACCACTGACCCCTGAATAAACACTTCTGCTCTGGGGCTTTTTCTTTCTTTTATTTTTTTCCCCATGAAAATCCCTTTGTTTCACAGCAATATGCAATCATATGCTTCAGTTTTGAGTTCTGTAGTAGTCACTTATGTAACACAGCATCTTTCAGAAGTTAAATTAAATTTAGCTGCACAACTAAATTACTTACTTGCAACTCCATAACTTATTCAGACCCAGTAACACAGCTGGATGGGTTTGGAAAACACTAAAACCTCTGACAGGTCAATTGCCAATTTTCCCCCACTGATGCTTTGGTGCACTGTAACACTGATATCACTAAGTTTGAAGTGCACACAGAATATTCCAGCCTCCTTCTCCATCTGCAGACACTGCCTGGCTTTGGGCAATGACTGCATCCCTATGGAACGTGGGGGGATTGCTTGTTTTCATTACAGATAATTTCTTTTAAATACAGACAGCTCAAAGAAATTCCAAAGGCTTGTTCCCCTTTGAAGGAAACTGCATCTCAATATTTTGCTTTGGTTTCTCATCACTATTATGTACCCAAAAAGCCCAACAAAGAAGTACTGGATAAGTAATAACAGCAGTGAGCTCCAGTCAGGCTTTGCTCTGGCAAAGCAGCTGCTAAAACAAAAGCTACTTGATTATATTAGTCTATTGGAGTCATAATTGCTAAAATAAACACACAAGCACTGCAGCAGCTACACAAAGAACAACAGCCTCTTGGTTTATTAGCTAAAAATACTCAAAACCAACCCCAAACAACACAAGTAAAAACAAATATTACATCTAAAAAGAGTAACAGCCCCAGAGATTGAAACTGGGTACTATTTCTAAAGGATTGAAGTTTCTGAGGTGATTTTTGTTAACCACTACTCACATTTGCTTACAGCCAAGACACATTGATACCAGATAAAACACCAGCTCGCTGCTGGCTTAGTTGCTCATTTTCTAATGATGCAGAAAAATCCTCTTGGACTATAGCAAATGATTTTGGTCTCCTTGCTATTAGAGATCAATTCAAGGAAATGCAATCCACATGAAAAATGATGCCTGCAAAACCAAACTTTCCACAGACAGAAAGGACAGGACAAAGAGAAGTGAATTTATGCAGCAGAACAGGAAGATTTAAACTATTAATTCAAAAGAAATATTTTTATTAGAATAATTAGTTGCAGTTACTCCTCTTTCCACACCCTGACACTGTTTCTGTCCTCAAAACTTCAGATCCATGTAAGAAGATTTTTCTAAACTAAAACATAATATAGAATGTTTGTTATCATAAAAGATGGTCAGAAATAGTTCTAGAATGGTTAGGAAAAAAATTCTTGTTATAAATTATTTGGATGAAGTTGATGCTAAGAAAATAAAGAAGGTCCACTAAAGGACCTCTCAAGTTTCTCCTACTAATTCATAACATTTTATTTCAGTGCTGCTCTATATTCTAGAATTATATATATATAATATAGTATATTCTGCTAGCAAATTGGCATTGCCTAAGAAAATCAGATCTTAGGGAAGTCAAGGGTCTGAGATTAACCACATAAACCCTAAAAAATAGCCTTGAACAGACTCTGAACTTAACTGTTAGGGGCAGGAAATTATTAGCTAATGGATGGATTGGATTTTTGTAGCCAGGAAGCATTTTGGAATTTCAAACATTTAATCACAGTTAATATAAAGAATGAAATGTGTTCATATTATACTTTGTTAGTGTGTTTTCTCTAAATACCATGCACTATAAACAGACAGCTGTAAAACTGTATTTACATTTTAATAATAGTTTAATGAATGTGATGCCTACAGACAGTTTCACTTTTATCTGAAGCAAGACAACAAACTGCATGAGTAAAAATGATATTGAACAACCAAAAAAAACCACCAACCCTAATTCAAGATTATTTCAGAAAGAACTCCTACTAAAAAAAAAAAAAAAGGAAAATAACTAAATAAATACTAAATAAGACTTGGCTACAAACCCTATTAAACACTTACTTGGACTTCAAAATCCATATGCTCCAGAAATTTCTGGTTCATTGTCTCTGCAAATTTGTTGATGGCTCTCAAGAACACCCTAAAAAATAAAAAAGATAAAAACAATGAGACATATAAATGAATGACACCCCTGGGAACCAATTCCAAGCATGTAAGATAGTGATGAAATGGATGGAACGATGCATTTAAACACACAACACACTGGAAAAAGCAAAGTACATGAGTGCAGCAGGTGACATTCTCTGCATGTGTAGTCTGGTATACATTAGGGGAAAAAAAGAGCTGTCATGAAGTTTCTTGCTCCATTGAAAAATTCAGACAATACAATTTCTTCTCCCTGCTGCACACTGCCCTGCATTGCTGAGAACAGAGGAACTCTTTTTACCTTCTACGAGGCAAAATGGAATGATCTGTGTTGCTGCCTCCTGCTGGCTTTGGCAGCTGCAGAAGTTGCTGTACTCACGTTATTAGTTAGGGGCTGCCAGCCTTATTTTCCCAATTAAAAGCTATTACGTGCAGCTTTTCAGTCAGCTCACAGCTGGGGAGGGGAGGATGACACCTCTGCCCATCTTCCTCCAGCAGGTTGATGACAAAACCACATTGAAAGCTCAGCTAATATACACTTCTTTCTTCTAAGAGGAAGAAAATAAACACTATCCCTCCAGCTTGAAAAGCAGCACCTAGTTATGCTCATTATTAATGCAGCAAGATTAAGTCATGCTTCTAAAGCTCATTTCTTTGTCTAACTTTCCAGCACAGTACATTTATAAAACCAAAATCAATTGTATCTCTAAATATTGATAAAGTTTATTTAAATAATTCAGTTTGCTTCAGTTTACAGTCTTGAAAACGAGTGATCCATTTCCCTCTGCTCAGAGGTAAACTTTTTAGCAGTTTGAAATGGAAGAATTTCAATGAGTAGTCGTGTCATTGGTCACTAGAGGCTGGGACAGCACAGCAGATCATTGCTGCTCCCCAGCTCTGCTGCTACACACTTCATTTGGCAGCTGCTTGGGAGCCACTACCAGAAGGAGAATAGTTAGTGAGAGGAAATTTTAGTCTTACCACAAAAAAAAAAAAAGAGAAAAAAATGCATTCCAAGAGCTGCATTCAGTGTCTTAATGAGGGAGGTAAAGTTTTTGGCAGGCTTGTGACAGGGAAAGCTGGAGAACCAAGAGCCAACAGCCCAAGGAGGTGCACTGCTCCCCTTGATTGGCTAGACTGAAATGATCTCTTGTGTTTATGGTTTTCCAGGAGGAAAATATTCTGCACAAAAACCTAAAGAATATTTTCTTTCCTTCCACATAACATTGCTCTGTCATGTTGATGTGGTGAAACAAATACAGTGATTCATCCATGGTCTTACATCTTGTTTTTTTCCCATGTGATCAGAGGGACACTACAGCTTGAAGTCTTGAGGGGCCACAGGACTGGAAGGTGGCAGTGCTCAGGGTGCTGTGCTGCTCTCCTGCACCACCCCACACATCCACCAGCTGCTCTCCAGTGCTCTAGGCCACACTGAGCTCACCTTACACCAGCTCAGCTGGTTTTGCCAGCTGAATTATGGGGCCAGTCATCAGATCAGCTCAGGTTCAGTGTCAGCAGTGCTGCTGCAGGCTGGGGCCACCCTCCTGAACAACCTCTGTGTGGTGCACCCACTGCAGCTCTGCTCATGTTGGTGCTTCTCTTTTGGACCTTTTATATCACCAACTCTTCCTCTGGAGAAGGCAGAGTCCTCTGCATGCTGCCACACACCACCCATGAGCAAACACAGATATTCTGCCTCAGTGCTTCAGTGGTGTGAGCACAGTGATCTCCACAACACTGCCTGATGCTCCACGCAGGCAGGTCAAGATGCTGCAAGGAGCAGGGATTCTAAAAAATGGTCTGCTCACGGAAAATAGCTCAGCTCTGCAGAGCCAAGGGCACCCCCATGCTCTTCTGTCAGTGCCTCCATCACTCTTCTGGGGAGGAGTTTTGGGTCAAGGCCTTTTTAGAGTCATGTCTTCCCCACAGAACTATATGGCTCTATATCATCCTTTGATTTACAAAGGGTATTTTTGGGTACCTCGTGGAATCAACTGCTTCAGCTCCCACTTTTCTTTTTTTCTTCAGCATTTCCCTTCTCTCAGTCTTTTGTTGAGCTAGGAGAGGGTGCCCTTCATTTTTAACTCTTGATTTGCCAACCTCTGTGTATGAACACACTAGTCCAGCACCTCTGGTGACACCTCAGCACCCTGTCTGGGCATAGTCTGGTATGGTGCCAAGAGCTTCTCACACTCCAGAAGTCTCACACTTTTAGGTACTTCATCTGTTAGCAGAACAATACCAGGCAAGACACAGCAGTACTAATTGTAATTTCAACAGGTGAAATTCATTGGTGTAAATCTATTTCATAATATTCATATTTCTTCTGTGTCATACGTTAAGTGTTTGTGAAGAGCTTGTGGTTTAATGTTAGCCATACATTAAAAGCCCCAGGACACCCAAGACATTCCTAGGTAATTACAGTCCAGGAAAATCAGTGATAATATTAAGAACATTGACAGGATTCTCTCAAAGACAATTGTGTGTAAGCTATCTTCTGTGAATATCCCTTTCTTTCTCACAGATATTTTTATCTGACACACTGCAGTGACATAGTTGCAGGAACCATAAGATGCTTCCAGCCTGTCAAGTTCCAAATATTTTCATGCATTTGTATTTTGCCTGAAGGGTGTATCTATTTCTGTCATTGGAAGTCACTTTGGCAGTAGGTTTGAATTCTATTCCTGGCTCCTGCCAGTGCCATGCTGCCCTACCTCAGTGATTTCATTGCTGTGGGCCTCAGTGTCCCCTTGCACCATCAAGGAGTAGTAATTAACTAGCCACTAGTAGAAAGCTGAGGAGATATTTATAAAGCACTTTTGATGAAAACAAGAAAAAATCCAATTTTAGTTATTACTGACAGCATATTGCCATTAAAAAAAACTCAACATTGATGCAAGAGGAGAGAGCTGAAGTCATTAGACTGGAGAAGTCATCATTCCTTACACAATTATTCACAACACTGGCTATCAATTGTAACTGACATAATAGAGACAATATAGTTAGAAAAGAGATGGTAAAAAAAAATAAATGTGCTCCAGAGCAGCTGAAAAAACCCCACAATATGTACTGGCTGAGTTCAGGAGAAGTTATGGTGAAAAATTACTGGAAGAGCTTTTCTTGTCAGTGTAATATAACTTAATTTCCCTTGCTTCTGTAATAGATCCTTGGAGCTTAACTTTCCTCTCCAAGTGGGCACTGCTGCTCACGTTTGCTGTGAACATTCTGACTGATCCATGCTGACCAAAGGGGAGGGTCTTCACTTCTCATGCAGATAATGTCATTAGGGGTTTTCTCTGCTTCATATTCTTCTCTATTATATTTGCCCTTCATTTTCACCATCTCACAGGGCTACAAACCTGTTCTTCCAGGTGTTCAGTTATGATTAATCGGTTAATAATGACTTAATATGGAATTAATTTATCATCAGTTTAAATAATTGTGATCTAAAAATTCTGGATATTTTTACCCACAATATTTCTCCATGATATTTCCTGAGTTTGTGGGGATTGATGCTTCCAATTGAGTGTTCACACTAGTCTCTTGGGCCTGAAGATTTATGGGCACTCTTCAAAGGCCAAAGTCTCTGGGATTTATCTGGGTAAAAAAGGTGATATTTTTGCTTAGAATTGCCATGGTTCCACTGCTTCTATCTCCTTTACCTTTCTCAATTTCCTGATGTTTCTGCTTTAATNTTGTTTGCTAAAAATAAATAAATAAATTTCAAACTGGTTCTCCCTCAAACAAAAAACATAGGGGCTGAGATGGAGCAAGAAACAAATTTGTTTTAATAAACAAGATGTGTTTCAAGACTATTCCTTAGAAGATGATGACAGTAAAATATTATTAAAAGAGTTCTGAACATTGTCCTTGTTTTTGAAGTGCAAATAGGTGATAAACCTAAAATACAGACTGGAACTCCAAGTTATTTTTAGCAAACAAGTTGGAATTAATGCATCAGCTCCTTGCAGGATAGGCCGGAGATAATTACAGCAAAAACAAACAAAAGAAAGACAAAACCCCAAACCAAACCAACCTTCAATGGGCATTGCCTGTCTTTAGGTGGCTTTGCAAATCCAGTCTTTTTCTGCACCTCATTTCAGCCCTAGAATACTCCTGCATCCACAAAATGATTTAGGGAGATTTGCCTAAATGAGGTAGAGAATAATAAACCTTCCCAAAGTCATGGACTGTCCTTTTCTCAGATTTTTACACATTAATTCTTCTCAAGCAGTAGGCCAACAGCAGTGAGGTGCTCTTCAAGGTCTTTTCAGTTCACAAGATTCTAAAATGTGGAAGTTCACCACTTCAACTTTGAGCTGCCTAATCCAGATAGGGAGGTGAAGTCTGAATTAATTCACTCAGCTATTTATGAGCATTAATTCAAACTCAGCTTTGCCATGTCTTCTAAAGCTGTGATTACAGTGATGTAATGACAGGTGGAAAAAATTAATGAAGTATAAACGTCTACTGGATAATAAGGCAGAAAAAAACACAGATAAGTTTTAAATCTATTATTTTCCTGTGTTCTTGGGGAAGCTCTTACTGAAAAAGCCATGAAATGCTGGAACAGATGGGTTTGTTAAATCCCATCTGAAAAACAATAAAGACATTGACAGTTTTTAGGAGTCAGAACTTCTTCCCACAAACCTTAAGTGCTTTTCCTTCAGAAGATTTGGTTCACAAACTGAAGTCAGAAGGAGTTACACTAACTTCAGGCTGGTAGGTAACCCCCAAAGGCTGATCAACCAGCACTTTCAGGAGCAAGGGCTCTGTTTGAGCAGATGAGGAACCCAAAGGGGGTGCTCCCAAAGCCCAGGACACTAACTGTTATCTTGAATTCCTCTGCAGAATTCTGAATGACACTGTGCCAATTATGGGAAAACTGAAATAAGGAGCAGCAGAGCCCAAAACACTCCCACATAATGTATGTTGGCTTGCTAGTGGCATCCTCATCAAGTGCTCTGCAGAAGACCCCTGGCAGGTATTTCAAGATGCAGTAAGGGCAAAGGCAAAGCAGCTCAAGTGTAGCTTCCATCATCTTTGCTTCTCCTTCTTGCCTGCAAAGCTAGAGGGCACCGTGGGAAATAAAGAGAAGAAAAGTCAAGTGGGTCAGACAACCCAAAATGTTGATGCCTGTCAGTGCCTGAAACAGTGATCAGCAGCTCTAAACTAAACCTGGATGACATAAAATGCACGGAAGAGACATCAGGCAAGCAATCAATGTGACAGGAGGGATTAAAAATACACATTTACTATTTCAGTGACCAAAACAGAGCAGCAGGAGGAACCCTAAGAAGCCAGGTGAAAAGATAATCACAAAATTCTTTCCAAAGCAACAGCAGAAATTATCTCCTGGTAACGTGGCAAGCTATCATTGATCTTGAAATGAAGGGCAAGACAGAAACACTATTTAAAAACCTTGTAGCTATGTGAAACCTAGTTATTAAGAGCACAATAATGGCAACACTTAGGAAGCAATCCACTTCCATGGTAACTGGAAAGATATGGCCAGTGGTGCTAAAAAAGTACAATAATCATAATTCTCCTTTGTTGACATTCAGTACCACTACAGACTGAAAAAAATATTTTTGGTACCATTCANAATAAATTTCAAACTGGTTCTCCCTCAAACAAAAAACATAGGGGCTGAGATGGAGCAAGAAACAAATTTGTTTTAATAAACAAGATGTGTTTCAAGACTATTCCTTAGAAGATGATGACAGTAAAATATTATTAAAAGAGTTCTGAACATTGTCCTTGTTTTTGAAGTGCAAATAGGTGATAAACCTAAAATACAGACTGGAACTCCAAGTTATTTTTAGCAAACAAGTTGGAATTAATGCATCAGCTCCTTGCAGGATAGGCCGGAGATAATTACAGCAAAAACAAACAAAAGAAAGACAAAACCCCAAACCAAACCAACCTTCAATGGGCATTGCCTGTCTTTAGGTGGCTTTGCAAATCCAGTCTTTTCCTGCACCTCATTTCAGCCCTAGAATACTCCTGCATCCACAAAATGATTTAGGGAGATTTGCCTAAATGAGGTAGAGAATAATAAACCTTCCCAAAGTCATGGACTGTCCTTTTCTCAGATTTTTACACATTAATTCTTCTCAAGCAGTAGGCCAACAGCAGTGAGGTGCTCTTCAAGGTCTTTTCAGTTCACAAGATTCTAAAATGTGGAAGTTCACCACTTCAACTTTGAGCTGCCTAATCCAGATAGGGAGGTGAAGTCTGAATTAATTCACTCAGCTATTTATGAGCATTAATTCAAACTCAGCTTTGCCATGTCTTCTAAAGCTGTGATTACAGTGATGTAATGACAGGTGGAAAAAATTAATGAAGTATAAACGTCTACTGGATAATAAGGCAGAAAAAAACACAGATAAGTTTTAAATCTATTATTTTCCTGTGTTCTTGGGGAAGCTCTTACTGAAAAAGCCATGAAATGCTGGAACAGATGGGTTTGTTAAATCCCATCTGAAAAACAATAAAGACATTGACAGTTTTTAGGAGTCAGAACTTCTTCCCACAAATCTTAAGTGCTTTTCCTTCAGAAGATTTGGTTCACAAACTGAAGTCAGAAGGAGTTACACTAACTTCAGGCTGGTAGGTAACCCCCAAAGGCTGATCAACCAGCACTTTCAGGAGCAAGGGCTCTGTTTGAGCAGATGAGGAACCCAAAGGGGGTGCTCCCAAAGCCCAGGACACTAACTGTTATCTTGAATTCCTCTGCAGAATTCTGAATGACACTGTGCCAATTATGGGAAAACTGAAATAAGGAGCAGCAGAGCCCAAAACACTCCCACATAATGTATGTTGGCTTGCTAGTGGCATCCTCATCAAGCGCTCTGCAGAAGACCCCTGGCAGGTATTTCAAGATGCAGTAAGGGCAAAGGCAAAGCAGCTCAAGTGTAGCTTCCATCATCTTTGCTTCTCCTTCTTGCCTGCAAAGCTAGAGGGCACCGTGGGAAATAAAGAGAAGAAAAGTCAAGTGGGTCAGACAACCCAAAATGTTGATGCCTGTCAGTGCCTGAAACAGTGATCAGCAGCTCTAAACTAAACCTGGATGACATAAAATGCACGGAAGAGACATCAGGCAAGCAATCAATGTGACAGGAGGGATTAAAAATACACATTTACTATTTCAGTGACCAAAACAGAGCAGCAGGAGGAACCCTAAGAAGCCAGGTGAAAAGATAATCACAAAATTCTTTCCAAAGCAACAGCAGAAATTATCTCCTGGTAACGTGGCAAGCTATCATTGATCTTGAAATGAAGGGCAAGACAGAAACACTATTTAAAAACCTTGTAGCTATGTGAAACCTAGTTATTAAGAGCACAATAATGGCAACACTTAGGAAGCAATCCACTTCCATGGTAACTGGAAAGATATGGCCAGTGGTGCTAAAAAAGTACAATAATCATAATTCTCCTTTGTTGACATTCAGTACCACTACAGACTGAAAAAAATATTTTTGGTACCATTCAAATTAAATTCTAATGATAAAGGAATTGTCATTTTCCTAAATTCTTTTCCAACATAAAGCCAGAAAGTCTATCCAAGCAGCAGGGCCAAAAAAAATACCTGCTTGAAATGAACTGCTCTCCAGCTTCTCTTGTCTCAGTTACCCATTGTTTGGTATGGGCAAGTCATTTTCTTTATTAGTGCTATTAGAAAATTTACCTTGAGCTATGCCAAGATGCAAAATTAATGGGACCTATAATGTTAATCTGACAGCAGCACAAGAGCAACACCTCCAGAAAGACAAGCAAGAGCAACCTCTCTGGTGCTATCCAAGTGAAGTTCCCAGCTGCCACCTCCTGACTTTCCAACCACCTCTTTGCAGTAGAGATGTTCCAAAGGAGCTGGACAACTCCTGTAAGGGATGTTTTTCACACTACGTACCTCTCCATATAGGAAGGAAAATACATAATTGCAGATCAGGGTGCACTCCTATGCCAAGCTCTTTGGAAATAGGATGTGGAACATGATTTGAGAACTTTCATAGCTGTCACAACTGACTCTGATACAAGCAACTTACTTCAAAAGGTATTTTCAGTATTTTCCCTTCAATTATGTCTACTCTCCTTTTGTGTGCATTGCAGCTAATTTTTTGCAGAGTAGAAATATTCTGAATTTTAAAAAGTAATCCTTAAAAATCACTTGGTGTAAAAGAGTAACAGACTATGACTTGGAAAAAAAAAAGATGATTATGCAGAAAATGCATAATACACCAGCAGGGTTATTCTTTGTAAAAAATACCTGCTCTACATAGTATTCAATATGAAAAAATTGAATATTTTTAATTACCTGAAAAATCTCCTAAGAGGTATGAAGTGGTAGCCAAAATTGCTCATTCAAAAAGTAGAATCACAGAAAGATTCCTCAATGGGGTTTACAACACCTGCTGAGAACTGGGGATGCTGAATCTTTATTGTCAGGGTTTGCTGTGGTGACCAATTTAAAACACTTTCTGTGGGTAATCTCTGGATTCTTTTTTTACTCAGATACACCTATGTTCTGCAGGGTGGAAAATACTACTCATTGTCTTCATCCCTAAGTGTTTGACAACTGCCTCTCCTCATCTGCCTTATTCCCAGGACTAACCTTGTGCTGTTTGCTTCTTGAAAGACAAGAAGGGAACAGAAATTCTTACACTGAATGGAAAGGAGATCCAACCCAAGACTACAGAGACACCCTATGCCAAGCAGCAAGAAAAACAATAAACAAATGAAAACACAAGCCCTGTGCCTCTGAAGGGACATTATATTAGCAGGAAAATTGCATTTCAGCAAGGACATTTTTTGTCCTGTAGCAGAAAAAAGCTGTCCAAGGACATATTTTATTGCTATACATGATTAAAGCAATGAGTAAACAGAACAAACTGTTTGGACTTGTTCTAATCCTTCCTTTGCATAAAGGAATATTTTCATCAGACATCTCTACTTGTTGCTTCAAACCCTTTTTCATACATTACAGTTATGAAGCTCTGCTCTCTGCCACGTCTGTGTGTAAATGCATTCTGACCCCTGAAAATTCAAGCCCTGAAGAAAAGCAGCTGCATTTCTGTCAGTGATGCTCAGGCCAGTCAGAAGCTGCTGGAGGAAAAGGAGATGAAAGGAAGGAGTTAGTTGTGTAAAGTAGATCAGCCTTCCAGACTCTGTGCAAAAATCAACTGCAACATCACCAGCCAACCTCAGTCACATAAAGAGTCTTAATTCCCAATATGTCTTTGAAAAGCAAGAGTAAAACTAACCTCAACCACCTTTTATTTCCCCCCTCTTAGGAATGAGTAAAGAAGTGTCCTTTTTTCTTCTCTGCAAGCTAAATAATAACCCAGGCAGCATTTGAAGCAAACTGTTAAAGAATAGCTGGATGGAATATATTTGAGTTTCCTCCTACATTTCCTATGAGAGCAGAACCACTTAATAATCAAAGATTTAAAAGTCAAGGAGGATTTTTTTTCTCCTATTTTCATAATGAACATGGTACTTTTGATTTTACACTCTCATCACAACTGCTATAAATTGAAAAGCATATTACAGCACCAGCTGGAGTAAATGATAATGCACAGACTTACCAACTGAATTTGTACACCTTGTGTAGAGTCAGATCCATCAGCATCTCTGAACAGTCACAATACCCACTGACATCACATTTATCACAGGATTAAAGAACTCTAACCACTTGTTCTGAAAAGACTTGAGCTATTCAAAGTTGTTCAGAAACACAAGTGTAGTGTGTAAAACAAGTTTTTCAGAAGTCATGTTTTACAGAGCCATTCACAGATGATCTATGGAAAAAAAACCCCACAAAAACTCAGGTTTTGGAATTCCCAGTCTTCTCTTAAATCCCTACAGGTAACAAATGGGAATTTATTCTGCCTCTCTGGCCAGGACCTAATGATACCAACAGAACTTGTAGTTCCTGGCACTCTGAGAAATGGGGAGGTCCTTGGGGATGCAGGCAGCACAGATTTGAAGCCATAATGAGATTTTGCTGAATTAATAATGCTGCTGCAACATGTGAGCTACATGAGAAGCAGGTCTGGAGGGTGTTACAAAGCAGTTCATCAGCAAATAAGCAGCTATTTTTAGCCTGTATAATGAGAGAAAATTTGCAACATTTTCAGCTCTTTTGCCAAATACCTGCAGTGTGAAACCTTCCCAGTTAGATCTGGGAAAGGGCTGGGGACCACTTGGCTCTGCCAGATGTCTGACAGCACTCAGATATATAGGCAGTGGAAATGTGTTTTAGAAAGAGCCTAACTACTGGCATCAGAGAACACTCTGCAGTGTTACCTCACGTGGCTTTTAGAGCAAACGGGATCTGACCTTGGAAAGTGCTGGTGAAAAAAATGGTTCCTTTTATATTTAAATCCCAAATTATAATGCCAACAAGGTTCCAACACCTGAAATGGGCACCTGAGCAATGGAAGTGCTCACATTTGATTGGACTGGAGACCAACCAAAACTGATTCCAGGTACTCATTATGGTATGATCAGGTGCTTCCAAACTCTGTTGAAGCAGCTACCATTTCAAAGCCCAGAGGAACAGAAGGAAGGGATGAAAATACCTTCCCTTTAGTTGCTCACCCCCCCAGTGACTCTGAATAGAAGTGAATCTGCACTTCTTGTGACAACACAGAAATTTCCTGGGAGGAATTCTGTGCCTCTGCACTCCACTTATGGACAGCTGAGACATAGACAGCATCAGCTCTGCTCTGGGCTCTTTAGTAAAACACCTCCCCACAAATGCCATGTACCTAAGAATTACTGCTTTTAATAACTAATAGCCAATTGTTAAGGACCATCAGTGGAACAAACTGCACATACAAACAGCAGCAACTAGTCAGAAGTGTGCAGTAAGCAACCTGGATTAGAACAAAAGTTAATTAGATCTACCACAGAAGATGACAAAAATAACTCAAGACACTATACCCTTATGACCTCAATGAGGATTTTATTTCCCTGAG